>MCJB01048692.1:114296-124837 GCA_002018475.1 Nicotiana obtusifolia
GGGGGGGGGAAACGGTAAAGAAAATATTTTAAAAGCGTAAATTATCTATAGTCCAACGAAATTCATATTAAATTACTAAAACACCAGTGATGACCCTCAATGAAACAATTCATTAGTTAAGATATCATTATTAGAATTACATTGCCTGAAATTGAATGCTAGTGGCTTCATTTTTGTTTTTCAACCCAGTAAATTCAAAGTCATTATTGTCAAGTACATTTTTTATATTTTTCACTGAATACGCGATATTAATTTAAAGAACTAAATAGCCACACATATGATTATTTAAACTAAAAATAGTCAGTGGATGAATAATATATGTATGATTTATATATAATATATGTATATTCGTATAATTAGTGTATAATTTATGTATACTAACTAGAAAAAAAAAAATCCGGCCGATTATTTATGTAAAGATCTCTAATATAAAAGTAAATAGAAACAATGTTTCAATCCAATTATTCCATAATAATTTCCATACTCTGAATTAAGAAAAAAACATACTTGCCATAAAGTTTGAAGATACCCGCTGAGAAGGCATCAATTACATCTCTTTGCACTGTTATCTTTTTTTTTTTTTTTTTTTTTTTTAATATATATAATTCTGGCAATTAGTTTTAGGCTTTAGTCGAGAGAGAATGGCTCCAAAATTCCATGTAGTAAAACACTTCAGTAGCTCATGAAATGACTAACTTATTATTGATATGACATTTCGTTGACATCTTTTATTTGAATTTATTTTCAAAATTGTAGGTTAGAATTGCATTTCCAAAACCTTCAAGTTCAAGCAGCCTGTTTGAGTAATTTTCAGTGACCAACTAATAACACAATTAAATAGGCGTTTGGACATAAAAATTGTGATTTTTGAAGGAAAAAAAAATGTATTTGAAGTTAAATTGAAAAATAATATTTAAAATCTTAAATGTGTTTTGGACACGTATTTCCCACGAAAAAATATTGTATTTTTATAAGTGGGGAAAAAAGAAATCCGGAAAATTTGAAATATAGTCAAACCAATTTTTGATTTTTTAAAAATGCATTTTCGAAAAATCTCAAAAAACTTAAATTTCCCTGGACAAACACAAACAACAACAACAATAAAAAAAACCCAACAGAGTCCCACAAGTGGGGTATGGGGAGGGTAATATGTACGCAGCCATGCCCGGGAAGGTAGAGAGGTTGTTCCCGAAAGACCCTCGACTCGAGAGGATGAAAAAGAGTAATAGAAATTGCCAGAAAAATGATACCAACAACGTAAGAATCAGAAAAATAAATGAAAGAAAGCAATAACAACAAACAGTAACAACGACAAGATACTAGGAAACCGAAGCGGAAAATAGTAAGAAACCAACCATAATATCGACAATCTAAGAACAAGATACTAACATACTAGCCCTAATAAATCCAGTATAGATTAGAAAAAAGCTCGACTACTTACTACCTTTGATCATAATTCTTGATCTCTACACTTTCGTATCATGTGTCATGTATTCGTAATCTAAAATTGTGCCATATTCTGCATGATCAACTCTTCCTAATATTTCTCCTACCATCCTCTACTTTTCATGCCTGCCAAAGTCAACCCCATTCACGGACAAACACGATTTTGAAAAAAAATTCCAAAAAAAATAAAAATTTTGGACCTAAATCTTTTAGTTTGAGTACTTCATTGCCTCTGATCCTCTCCGAAGTACCAGTAGTCCAGTAGTGCAGTAAAATGGAAAGAGACGTTAGGCCCTACCCCGCTTTTTAATCTCTACAAAATTCTTTTGCCAAAATTTAAAACCCAAAACAATCAGTACTCCTCACTCCCAATCTGGCCCCAATTTGAATTCAAAATCTGGAAGCATTCATGTGACTTTTTCATTTTTTCAAAAACTCTCTCTTCTCTCCCTCCACTCTCTGTGAAACCCTAGACACTCTCCATACGCTCTCGCAACCTCTACCTCTCTCTTAATCAGCAAACGACAGCGATATCATGACGGCGGTGCCGCAGTCTGCCGGAAGAGAGCTCGCCAGCCCGCCCAAGGACGGCATATCCAACCTCCGATTCTCCAATCACAGTGATCACCTTCTTGTTTCGTCTTGGGATAAGGTTATTCACTCTCCCAATTTCTGCATCCCTAAGCTCATTTGACATAAATACCGAGCAATTGATTCGGTTTCTATTTTTTATCTACTGTTTGTATTTTTATCTACTTATTTTTTTGGTTATTAGATCTTAGTTTGTTATAGTGTGATTTTTTAAGTTTAGTTGCTTTGCATTTTGTTAGACGGTTCGTTTGTACGATGCTAGTGCGAATGCGTTGAGAGGAGAGTTCATGCACGGAGGTCCAGTTCTCGATTGTTGCTTCCACGATGATTCATCTGGATTCAGTGCTAGTGCTGATAATACCGTTAGAAGGTAATTTGATGTTGTGCTTTTTTATTTAACCTAGTGTGTGGATTCGGTGCATAGCTGAATTATCCTGGTTAGACAAATTGGAATATTATTCTATTGCTTTTTTTTTTTTTTTTGATTCAATGTTCTATGCTAATTTTTAGGTTCTCTGGTTGGTGAAAATATTTAGGAGATGAAAAACTGTGATAACATTCAAAATTAGATGATGAATATGACGTTTTCAGTTTCAAGTAACTTTCTGATGATAATTATCATCATTTTATGCAGAGGTCGTAAATGGATATCGTAGTTTGAGAATTAGTTATCGTACACATATATTAATGTTATTTTTTATTTGCTAGTATTTTGATATTGACCAGTTGAAAATGTTTTTCCCTTCTCAGGCTTGTGTTCAACTATGGAAGAGAGGATATCTTGGGAAGGCATGACGCACCAGTTCGCTGTATTGAATACTCATATGCAACCGGTCAGTTTAGATACTCATGACACTTTTAGAATTTGTGATTGGATGTCTAAGTTGCTTCTTGTTGCTTATTTTTCTCCAAGTCAGTTCTTATACTTCTGAATCTGTTGAATATCATGTTCTATGTTGTAAAGCTACGAAAATAGACCTGTAAAACATTATTTAGTTTCTTTGTGAATTTCTTAAGCATTTCATTTGCTCGGACGCTTTTTTTGCCATGTTGTATTTCAGCTGAAATGTCAAACCTTTTATAGGTAACGATCCATTTGTGGCTTTGTAAAAGTTCCTGTAAAATATCATCAACGCTCATACTAATGCATATTTAGTCTCTCACTGTTGTGATCAAATGTCAATCTTATTATTCTCATGCATTACTAATATGGTCCAAACCATGAATCTTAGTCCATGATGACTGTGAATCCTATAAAATGTTGATTGGAACTCTCTTAAGTGTTGATCTATTATTTCAACTCACAGTCAGTACACTTTCAAATCCAATAGAATTATGTGACTTTCTTCTGTGGTGCAGGACAAGTGATAACTGGCAGCTGGGACAAAACCTTGAAATGCTGGGATCCTAGAGGTGCAAGTGGACAGGAACGTACTCTTGTTGGAACATATACACAACCAGAGCGTGTTTACTCTCTTTCCCTTGTTGGGAACCGTTTAGTAGTAGCAACTGCTGGAAGACATGTGAATGTCTATGACTTGCGGAACATGTCTCAACCTGAACAACGGAGGGAATCTTCCTTGAAATATCAAACTAGATGTGTGCGATGTTATCCCAACGGAACAGGTTTATTTCTTAATCTTTATTTTCTGCTTCCTTGTGGAACTCTAGTGGCTCAATATTGGACTTTGGCCAGCTTCTGCATATTTTGACTCGATTATCAATTAACACAACTCAAAATTTCTCAAAATTTTCAAGTAATCCCTTGATGTCAAGGACCTTTTTTGAATTAAAATAAGTGAAAGGAAAAATAGAAACCCAGTGAATCTGTTTCATTAGCTGTATATCATAGAATAACAGAAAGGTACACTGAACATCTTCAATAGGTGACTAATTAAGGTCTTCTGTCTGTTGTGTAAGATTTTCAAAGTCAAATTAATTAACAGGCACTGGATGTATCAATTATTGTGTTTTCTTGGATCTTAGTAGCCAATAAAAATATTATAGCTCTGTGAGGCTTCAACTGTAAATCACTCATTTATACTTGCAGTTTAGAAATATCTGGTGTTATTTGTAAATGAGCTAATCTGATTCAGTCAACTAAAAACCTTGAGAATCCTAAATTTGAAATTTATCATGGAAACATATTTACATCACTATCTGTATGTAAAGCATAATGATGCATAAATATTCTCTTAAGTCTTCCACAATGAATAGTATTGGATATTTGAAGCATTAGGTTCAGCTTAAGATTTGTGCTATCGTTGATTTTCTGATATCTTTGATGCATTGCCTAGCTGTTCTCACTGTAAGAGGAATTTGCAGGCTATGCTCTAAGTTCTGTTGAAGGTCGGGTTGCCATGGAATTTTTTGATCTCTCTGAGGCCGGTCAGTCCAAGAAGTATGTACTTCTTCTAACAATCTTTATCCGTATTGTAATTCTTTTCAAGAGATTGCTATTTTAGTTTTCTTGGTTTTTCTTGGCACTTACCAGCATTCCTAAAACTGTGTAGTTGCATATTCTAGTTGGCACTTTATACCTAAAAAATAGAATTAAAAAAAAAGGTGTTAATTTAGAAATTGACACCTGTCTCCGCTGCCAAATAGAATGAAAGTTGAATGGGAAATAACACCTTCACGTGTTGTTACTTTTGTTGTGTTGTTTCTTCTTCTAAGATATGAATTTTTATGTGGCCATCCATTACCTTAACAAAAAAATGAATTTTTATGTGGCCACTTGTATGTTCAAAGGTTGACGAGACTCGGATATCCAGTCCCCCTGAAATTGGAAATAAAAATGGTGAACCATGCCCTAGTCTGTACAAACAGAGATCCATTCTGCAGTAAAGGGAAATGAACGGGAAATAAAAACCTTCATGTATCGTTACTTTTGCTGCATTGCTTTCTTCTTCTAAGATATGAATTTTATGTGGCCATTTGTATGTTCAAAAGGTTGAATGACGAGACACAGAATAAAAATGGTGAACCATGCTACAGATTAGTTTTTACACTAATTTTTTCCAGAACCTGTGGATATTAGGTGATTTTGCAGTGTGCTAGGTGGATAATTTGTCACTGTTTGGCATTTACTCATATCTAATGATTTTCTGTGCAGATATGCATTTAAATGTCATCGGAAAACTGAAGCTGGAAGGGACATAGTCTACCCTGTAAATGCAATTGCGTTTCACCCTATGTGAGTTCCAACTTTGCCTCAACTTTATTTATTCCTGCGGAAATAAATGGAATCATTTCATATTCAGCAAAATGCATTTTAATAATATTTTGGGATATATTGACCATACCTTCATAGGCAGCAGAGCATTATATGTGTGTATACTTTCTCTGATGGATCAAGCTTCTAAGTAGAGATTAAATTGTTTTTATTGGCATGCTTGAGACAACAATGGCTGATGCTTCTTATGATACATTTCATCTGAACCATCACTGCCTTCAATTATGAAATTTCTGAATAAACAGTTTACCTAAAATATCTGAACCTTTAAAATTAATCTGTGTACTGGATTAGTTAACTAAGTACTTTAGCAATGCTTGTTGTTACTACTAATTTTGCATGTTTTATCTGGTAATTTCAAATTTCATTACTTCCTGTTTTGTGAAAATAAATTTCCTTGAGTTTGCTTGTTTGGTTCGCCAACATTTTGATGAGTGATACATGTTTTTGATTCACGCTGTTGACTTGATCATAATATTCTTGGGTAACAACCCTTTGCATGTAATCTGCAGCTATGGTACTTTCGCCACTGGGGGTTGTGATGGTTATGTTAATGTCTGGGATGGTAATAACAAAAAGAGGCTATATCAGGTAAATACTTGCTAACATGCTTTTGATCTGTATCGCTCTGTATCTGACTAACTGATATGCTGATTGTCTTTACTGGTCCAACCGCAGTACCCTAAATATCCTTCAAGCATTGCAGCATTGTCATTTAGCAGAGATGGTAGACTCTTGGCTGTAGCATCAAGTTATACATTTGAAGAGGGAGAAAAGCCGTAAGGATGGACTCATCTTATCAGGCTCTTTTATTGTGGAAATTTTAACTCTTTACTCCATATAGCCATTAAGACTTAACTGCGATTTACCCTTGCAGCCATGAGCCAGATGCCATAATTGTCCGCAGCGTAAATGAAGTTGAAGTGAAGCCAAAGCCAAAGGTTTTGCCGAATCCTGCCTCATGAAAACTATTTCAGAAGCTCCTCCTCGATCCTCTCGAGTCGACTAGTTTATCATACTTTGGAAAACAAAAAAGCTCTTATGTACTTAATATTTCAATTTGACTTCCAGGACTCATTTCTCTTAGCTGGAAATTCTGGAGAACAGTGATAAATTTGTAATTATCCAGTTAGCAATTGTACCTTTTCGATGACTCCGTAGTCTCATTTGCTGACCTGCTTGTGTTGATCCTAAATCTGGAAATGGAGCAATAGGCGTAATGGCCTTTGTTTCTACTGGTGGTTTAGTTTATTTTTAAACCGCTCTGGGTTCAAATAGTCTAGGAATGGGAACAGATTTTGGCTATCAACCTATATTTGTTACACAAATTGCAGTGCGTTTAGCTTTTATTTTTGAGAAACATCTATATCAGCATTGAATGCCAGTTCAGAGAATGCATTCTTGCAACGCTATAAAATCAAAGGACTACAGTGGGAAAGAGCAGGTCAATGCTGCATGTAACTTTAAGAGTCCATAAACCTAAACGTTGGAAGTGCCATCCAGTGGAAACCTTCTGAGAAATATGTTGCCAAGAAACTTATTAAGTCGTTAAGTTTGTGTTCATCCTTTACAAAAACCTATGCAAATTGTGTCACTGCTACAAACCTTCTCCCTATTTGTCACTTTTATTGCTATAGATCCACAATACTGTCGAGCCCCATAACTGGAATAGAACGACTTATTTGTAATCAAGAGCGGTATACGTTCATTGTATGCTGTTTCACTATTTGTATATTCTAGTACAAACTGCATCCTGGACATTGTTTTTCATAAACCTGTATACAGTATCTGAAAACTTACAGTATCTTCAAGCTCAAGCCAGGTTGATTAGAGATTTTTCTTTAGATTTTGGGTCACAACCAAAGCCTGGACTGACATCCCTTCATTCGTAAAGTATATTGGAAAAGCTATTTTTCTATATATTCCTCAGCATGATCACTACCCTTTTCAGTCACCAAAACCCAGACGAAGCTGCTTGAGCACCTGGTACAGCAGCTCTCCTCTTACCTCTAGACTGGGCAAGTATCTCGTCGATAGTTCTGATCACCAATATCATAGTGAGAAACATGAAGGAAGAGTATGCAAGATGTAAAAGAGCTAAAATGTAGAAACATACTCGTTTCTCAAATGCGTTCACCCCTTATTTGTTAGTTGTTGAGATCAAAGTACTCTTTTCCTGAAGTGGTGATTGATGAGGAGGAAGACTCAGACTTTGCTAGGACATTTGAACCTTAGGATTTGTGCTTATCATTGACAAATGAAATGGGGGCATGACATGATGTGAGACTCTAAAGTAGCCCAAGTAGATGCTACAACAGAAGGTAAGCTTCCACTACTGTTGACCCACAATTTTGAGCTCCATGATTAATTTACGAATTTAGATCAAATGAGCTGCAATTCTTGATTGATTCGGTGGCCTTGCACACTTGCTACCTATACCCTTGGGCCTTGACAGCCTAAGGCCCAAAGTTTACTCAAGGAGTCAAGGTTACTTTCATCTTAATGGAGTTGGCTCCCGTTACGGAATTAATAGAAGAATTAACCTAAATAGCCGTTTACCCAACTACTTAAACTGAATATAATCGGTGGATGTATTATATGTATATAGTTCATGTATAATTTGTATATAATTCTATATAATTAATTTATAATTTATGTATACTGACTAGAAAAAATAAACATTAAATCCGGTTGTCTATTTGCGTATAATGGGGTAGGGAAAAGAAACTATCAAGAGTGCTTATTCTTGCTGTTTTAACAATACAGTACAGAAGGAAGACATGAATAACCGGGAAAGCCCATAGTGTTAAGCAACTTACAATTTGAGTTGGCAGAACTTGCCATGTTCAGCAGTACTATAATTACGCTGAAAAAGAACCCCAAAAGACTGCAACGAACTACTCATTCAGTTAACTCGGACAAAGAAATGAAAGATTCATGTCAATTGTTGAGAATTACTGGCAATAGTACGGAACACAATAGGGTCAAATCAATTAATACACCAGCGATTCGGTGAATGAAATCTTAATAATAAACACATGATAAATACGTCTGAAACATAGAAACGCAACTCTTTTGTCCTTGCATGGTAGAGTTTCTGACAAGTCATTAACTTTAATTTGGCTTCTACTTTTGTTTTCCTTTTCCCCATGAAACAGTTAGTAACTTCCAATGCAAGAAACGAAATGTACAAGTCTTAGAGAAATAGCTAAAAGCCAAACTAATACTACACATAAGATATTGATTTAAATAATTTATCTTAACAGCCTAGCTAGTAGGTAGGGTATGTCAAATGTACGTAAACATAGACGTATTTGTTAAGCTCATATCCATTTACAAAGAGAGCCGGTGCCTATATAGTATTACGCATCTATTAACTTAATATCTTAGAACTACGTACTAAGTGAAAAAAACTAACATGCAGAGTAACCTGAAAATTAAAACGTGTTGGTGGAAGTAACTGATACTGATGATATGTCAAGGTGCATATAAATTGACACTATATATATCACAGTTATTTGAAAAAGAAAAAGAAAGTAAAGCAGTCGAGGAAATTAAGGAGAAAATCGAATAAAGTGAATGGCAAGGAGGAAATTCAATTGTGTAAAGGAATGAGTTGAGAAGGGCAGAAGGGATTATTACTTGCACCTTCCTAATACTGTATTCCATATTTAGTGAAGTGTATATCTGGTGTATGAGAGGCGGCGTAAATAGTACTACTTGCCTTTACGGCATATATAGTCTTTTTCTTTGCTTTTTTGTTGTATCTTTCGGAGGAAGTAACCCATTCAGTGTTGGAGTTGAAACGAGAAACTCAATTGGTAAAAACATCTGCTATTTGTGACATCTTCATCGTTTATTTGCAAAAGTGAAATTCAAATTTCTGTGTTAATAATTGTAAGGGGATAAGAATTATATTTGAATGGATAAACACTACTACTATTGAAGTCCCTGAGTCATACACTAATGAGTCACGTAACTTCCGTGCCCACATACCACATT
Organism: Nicotiana obtusifolia; assembly: GCA_002018475.1. Taxonomy (NCBI): domain Eukaryota; kingdom Viridiplantae; phylum Streptophyta; class Magnoliopsida; order Solanales; family Solanaceae; genus Nicotiana; species Nicotiana obtusifolia. The sequence goes on from MCJB01048692.1 coordinate 123,571, forward strand.
TTAAAGGATTTTTTTCTTTTCATTTTTTAATTCCAATAGTTTGATTCACCACGTGTTCGTAATCAGTTAAGGAACAAATTCAGTTGATCTAGGGTCGATTTACGTGATAAACGTTTTTACCTTCATTTTAGGAGTCGCGGTCATGTCACATTTGAAGTGAGAAACCTCTATTATATTATTGTATTTGTATGTTATTAAAGGGATTGAGGTGAAAAGAACAAAAAGAAAAAAATCAGTTTCGTCTAAATATTAATTATATCATTGTTTGCACATTGAGATAGATCATATTATTATTATATATTGCCAATATGAACTTTGTATTGGGTAAAGTATTGCTACACGGGTTCGGGTCAGGACTGACCCAATTAGAAGGAGTTACGATGTGGACATCGGGTTCATAGATAAAGAAGAGATGGGTCCGGTATTCGACGCAACCGGAATAGGGTGCGACCGACTGGGAGATGTCATAGGACCGAAGATCGGAGACCGGACTCAAGCCGCACATTTAGCCCATCGCCGGATGTTTCGCCAAGAGTGATTGTCTCAACCGTCTCAACCGTTACAACGTGATTTGGGGAGATTCTATTACGGATTTTACGGGATTTATCCCATAATCAATAACTTACCATGTTTGTATCAGTAATTGTAACCTATAAGAAAGGATTTTGGCTCATAGTTGTAATCACCGGAAAAACGTGAATAAAAGTTCTTCTCTCTTTAACTATCAAAATATAGACATTATTATTTCCCAGAAGGATTTATAGCTCTTTACTTTCTTCACCAGCACCAACAGTTCAGTCTTTCTTTCTTAGTATTTTAGTTGTTTTATTACATTGTTATTCAAGTATCAACTGGTTTACGGATCCTTAGTACCACGAACAAAATTCAATTGTTACCCGATTTACAGGGTAAACAGTTTGGCGCCCACCGTGGGGCCGAGGATATCAGTAAACCTTTGATACGTCCTTTTTCAAACACAATTTTACGCTTGCTCTTTGTAGAAGTTTCTGTTTTTCAGGTCACCAGGTTAAACATGGCACAATCAGTCCCAAACAACAATGAACTCAGCAATCGAGTTGGAGATGATGTCGTACTCGAGCATGAAGGTCCAGTAGAAGTCAATTCCCAAATGGCATTTGATGCCAACCAGGTGCCGGGCTCTTCACACAGTGTTCGGGGCGAAAATCGTTCAGGAATGCAGGAAAATGAAGAGGAAGTAATTAGCCTCAGAACGATTTTTGAGATGCTGCAAAATCAACAGGCAGCG
>MCJB01048693.1:0-11734 GCA_002018475.1 Nicotiana obtusifolia
AACAATTTCAACAGCCACAACCACAACAATCCGCTGCCCCATACACTTAATATTTTAATGATATTGGTGGATCTGGAAACGACCTACCAGAGTACTAAATTATTGTTATAATTTTTTAAATTATTATGTTGTTTAATGTATTTTCAATTTTAATGTTTGAATATTGTTATGTTATTGATCATTGTGTTGTTATTGAACATTGTGTTATAATTGTGTTATATATTCAAAATTATTATGTTATTGAGCATTGTGTTATTTATTAACAGCATATTATGTTTTATATTTGCACTTTTCATTTTTGTGATGGTTATATTTTTTAATACAATTATACCTTATAATAAAATTAACTTACAATTTAATATAAAATAATATATAGGAAAATTAATTTATAAAACTTACACTCCAAAATTAAGATGTAAAATAAATATTATAAGATATTACATAAAAAATAAGTAGATACATTAGGAATCTATAATTATAAATTAAAATTTATAATATGTTAAATTAAAAGTGTTATATAATAAAAAATAATAATAAAATATTAATGAATAGTAATGGTGTAGATAAATAGGTATATTAGGAATCTAAATCTATAATATGTTAAATTAAAAGTGTGTTATAATAATAAAATAATAATAATTATTGATGAATAGTAAAATGGTGCAATGAATAGTGTTGCACCAAATTTGGTGCAACACTATTCATGCACCAAAATGGTGCACAATATAGTGCAAGGTTGGAGATGGTCTTAAATTAAATAATTATATTTTATTTTTTATTTTTTTTATATAATATTTTTTATAGTAATATTATAAATTTATTTTTTGTATTATTGGTGCGATGGCAAAGGATACAAATACAATACATAACGATGATACATTATGAAAGTAATGCTCACTCGCTCAAACAATATCTTTATCGCAAACACTTTTCTGCCCAGGTCGTCTGCTTTTCCCTTGCTCTTCTTCTTGCATTTCGGTGGATTAGTGTGGTAATTATTCTTCTTTCTTGTCTTCTAGACTTCTACGACGGCTTCCATCTTTCATAGGATACTAAATAGGGTATTAAACCCAAAGACAACAGTATCAAGTATTAACTCTATCGTTCTACCAAGAAGAAAAGGTCTCAAAAGGAGTTCGGTTTTGCTAATAACCAATATAGCCGCATATTTTCCCAAAAGAAAACATAGAAAAATCGAATTTGAGAATTTGTGACTGAGAAGAAGAAGGAGCCATGGGAGAAAGGAAAGTATTGAACAAGTATTATCCGCCGGATTTCGATCCGGCGAAGATTCCACGGCGGAGACAGCTTCCGAATCAGCAGATGAAAGTGCGCATGATGCTTCCTATGAGCATTCGTTGTGCTACTTGCGGCAATTACATCTATAAGGGCACCAAATTCAATTCCCGCAAAGAGGACGTCGTTGGCGAGGTATTTACAATTCTTACCCCCGTTGCTGTTATTGCTAACCCTTACAATTAGGGAATCTAGGATTTGTGTTATATGTATTGCCCAATTGAGAATTTTGTGATATTGGTGGTGAGCGAGTCTGGTAAACTTCAACTTTTTGTTCTTTGGAGATGCTTTTCTATCATTGAGTTGATTTTTGAAGTGTCATGAGTATCTGATAAACCTATGTAGTGGCAATTGGAATTCTTGTTAGGTTTTAGAATGGCTGACTGTTGGGTAAAAATTGGATGATACTTATATTTCGAATCTCAATTGGATAGTACATATATTGGGTGACTGTTAGTGAAAGATTCAGACTTGGCTTTGAAACGGATAGCTGAATTAAATCAAATATGTATTGAGGTTTGGCAAATTGCTCTTTTAATTAGTAGTACTAGTTTTGTCTGTTTTAGTTGAACACCAAGGAATTGCTTCTTCGTGCTTCTAATGTTCTTAAATTTGTATGTAACCAGATAGATAGAAAGCTTTGACATGATGACATCTATGTTTTGGCCAAGAAATCTGCTGACTTCCCATCCTAGATCGCAAGTTATACGTTTCCTACTATACACTTTGATATCTTCGATGAACTTATGACTTAAAATCATAATAATATCTCCTTACGATATCTTAGTGTTCATACTCAGTGTCACTCTAATTAATACATCATCGGGGAAGGAAATTGACCTACCTTGCACTGTGTTGTTGTCTTTCAGTAGTTTGGTAGTCATTTATATAGCTCTTTCCCTGCCCTTATCCATCATTTGGCTGAGGACCTCCGTAGAGAAAATGTATAGGATAGGAGCAGATGATTTGCTGATTTAAATCCGCATTGTAATCTGAATATATTTGGATGCAACACTATAATCAGGACCCAGTACATGAGAACGAAAATAAACAACCAGATCTCACCTTAAACCCATTTTACCCTGCTGAATATTAAGAAAGGAGAAAAGTGCTTGGCACATGCTTTTTGCAAGTCAAGATTGCAGAGAAATTTAGAATTCCATCCTTCGCTCTTGAAAGTGGCTATTTTTCCCTTTATTTTAATAAAAATCAAAGAAATTGATAATGGCTCATTAACAATTAGAGAAGCATCTAAAATTTGTTTATAAAAAAGCAACAATAAAACTAAAGCATCTAGTGTCTGTCTTCTTGCAATGAAAACATTTTGTGTATAAGTCTATAAGAGGCATCTTTAGAAATTTATTTTTTAGTTTAAGAGAGAGTAGCTTGACATTAAACATACATACTAGCCAGTCTGAAGTCCTTACTTAGTGTGCCCCATTGTTTTTAGAAATTTGAGCAGTAAGTTAGGTAGTGATAATTCTTTTTTTTTTTTTTTGGGGAATGGTCAGGCAGTGATTATTCTTTCAAATGTTACACTGTGGTAGAGATCAGTCTAATATATAAACATGTTTCTGTGTATATATATCTATATCTATGCATTTATATGTTGTTGATGTGAATTATAATCACGTGTCAAATTATGCAGACCTACTTAGGAATACAAATCTTCAGATTCTACTTCAAGTGCACAAAGTGCTCAGCAGAGATTACATATAAGACGGATCCAAAAAATTCCGATTATACTGTTGAATCAGGTGCAACTAGGAATTTTGAGCCTTGGCGTGGCCAAGATGAGGTAAGAATTTTATCAACTTAAAGTCCTATTCACCACTTTCTTCCCCAGTGGAAGGAGTGCGAACCCTATGTTTATATAAATTTCCAATTTTTAGGGTAGTAGGTTCCAGTATCTTGTGCATTCATGTTTATGATTCTTTTTGTTTAGGAAATGGAGAAGGAGAAACAAAAAAGAGATGCAGAAGAAATGGGTGATGCAATGAAGTCATTAGAAAATAGAACCTTGGATTCGAAGAGAGAAATGGATATTATGGCTGCATTAGATGAGATGAAATCCATGAAGGTGAGTCTTGAAGTTATTTCTTCACTTTTTTCGGGACTAAGTTATTTTGTGATCAAGATTTACCCTTATTATGTATGTTTTTTCCTCACTGTATTGCTGTGTTTTGTGTATATTTTTCCTGTTAGTTTCTTACCTTTGATCTTCCATTTTCCAGTCAAGACATGCAACTGTGAGCGTAGATGCAATGCTTGAAGCTTTGCAACGGGCAGATGAGGCAAAGGTATGATTGTGTTTTATATTGTTTTCCCACTTGAATCGGAGTGAAAATGTTGTCCTTGACGACTACTACAACAACAACAACAAAAAATCCAATGTAATCCCACAAAGTAGGATCTGGGGATAGGGTATATGCAGACCTTAACCCTACCTTATGATAGAAAAGCTGTTTCCGATTGACCCCCGACTCAAGATAAAAGTAAAAGAAATAAGATAAGGTGATAGGGAGACAGGGTGATATAATAATCGAAACGAAAGGATCAACATAAGGTAAAATAAACCTATGGATATGAAGGTATGAAAATAAAAGATAAATACTACTGCTACCGACATGAAAATGAGACACTTCCGTCTAACTACTAGTCTTCTACCTTAATTCCCAACCTCCACTCCCTCCTATTTAGGGTCATGTCCTCAGTAAGCTTAAGGTGTGCTATGCCATGCCTAATCACCTCTCCCCAATACTTCCTAGGACTACCTCTATCTCCTCAGCCCCACCATGGCCAATCTCTCGCACCTTCTCACCGGGGCATCTATACTCCTCTTCATATGCCCGTACCATCCTTCCCGCATCTTATCCTCCATGGGGGCCACTCCCACATTGTCTCCGATAACTTCATTTCTAATGTTATCTCGCTTGGTATGCCCACACATCCATCTCATCATCTTTATTCTGCTACTTTCATCTGCTGTACACAGGCGTTCTTGACCGGCCAACACTCCGCTCCATACAACATAGTTGGTTTAACCACTACTCTGTAAAACTTACCTTTGAATCTTGGTGGTACCTTCTTATCACACAAGATCCCAGAAGCGAGCCTCCATTTAATCCACCCTGCTCTGATGCGTGACATCCTCGTCTATCTCTCCACTAGAAATTATAGATCCGAGGTACTTGAAACTCCCTTTTTTGGGAATTACTTGTGAATCTAGCCTCACTTCCAGGTCCTCTTCCTAATTCACGTTGCCGAACTTGGATTCCAAGTACTCTATTTTAGTCCTGCTCAACTTAAATCTTTCGACCCCAAGTTTCGTCTCTAGATCTCTAGCCTCACATAACACCGGCCCGTGTCTCGTCAAATCAGTACTATATCATCAGTGAATAACATGCACCATGGCACCTCTCCTTGAATGTGCCGTGTTAGAGCATCCATCGCTAAGGCAAATTAAAACCGGGCTAAGAGCGGGTCCCTGATGCAATCCCATCACAACTGGAAAATGTTTCGAGTCCCCTCCCACCGCCCTAACTTGGGTCTTAGCACCATCTTACATATTCTGGATCACCCTAGTGTAAGCTACAAGCACACCTCTAACCTCCAAACATCTCCATAGCACCTCTCTTGGGACTTTGTCATAGGCTTTCTCTAGGTCAATGAATATGCAAATCCTCTTCCTCTCCCTATACTGCTCCACCAGCCTCCTAATAAGGTGAATGGCTTCAGTAGTCGATCGCCGCGGCATAAATCCGAACTTGTTCTCAGAAATAGATACACTCCTCCTCACCATTACTTACACCACTCTCTCCCCGACTTTTATCGAGTGGCTTAGCAGCTTGATTTGCCCTGTAATTGTTGCAGTTTTGGATGTCACCCTTATTCTTGTACGCGGGAACCACCGTACTCCATCTTCGTTGTCCTAAAAATAACATCAAACAAACTTGTAAGCCACTCCGGACTTGCCCTATCCGCGTTCTTCCAATATTTCACCGGGATCTCATCTGGCCCGATCGTTTCCCCCCTACTCATCTTACACATAGCCCCTACAACCCCATCAACCTTGATACACCTGCAATAGCCAAAATTCTGACAACTCTGGAAGTGCTCCAAGTCCCCAGCAAAATGCTCTTATCCCCCCTCTTCGTTCAAGATTCTGTGGAAGTACGTCTGCCATCTTCTGATATGTGCGTCATCCGCCAATACTTTGCCATTCGCATCTTTAATGCACTTCACTTAGTCCATGTCACGAGCCTTCCTCTCCCTTACCTTGGCTAGCTTGTACAATTTTTTGTCGCCCCCTTTGGGCCCAAGTTCATGATACAATCGACTAAACGGCTGTAGTCTTAGCCTCCATAACAACTACCTTCGCCTCTTTCTTAGCCTTCTTATACCCTTCCCTATTCGTTTTCCTTTCCTCCTCGTCTTTGCTCTCCACTTATTTCAAATACGCCGCTTTTTTAGCTTCCATTTTTCCCTGGACTTGTACATTCCACAAGTTCAGCATTATCACAATACTGTTAATTGATAAATTTAGAGAACTTCAAGTTCATTCCTACATAAAGTTGCTGGATGTTATGAACTTCTTTTGACACATACTGTGGCTTCTGCTTGAGATCAGTTGTGACCAAAGCATTCAAAAGCCATAGTAGTTTTTCAGATCAAATCAACATGCTCTACTATCGGGATTCTGGACCTTTTTTTGGGATTCTATATGCTCAATTGACGATATAACTCTTATAATTAAGAATCAAATCACAGACTAAATTCTTCTATTTACTTCTTGAACACTATCTCGTATTAGATGTTGAATGATTGCCTACCTCAACCTCAAGACACCTGTTCAAACTCTGGGAGAGAGGGGATAACCAAAATTAAAAGAAATGGGTGAAACCACACATTTCAAACTCGATGAGATCATTGGAGATGTTTAACCGGTAGTGAAGAATCACATAGGTTTTTAGCACTGAAAATATCTTTAGAAGGTTGAGTCCAGTAAGAAGTATGAAGAGTCGAAGGAGTTTAAAAGAAAGTATTCATTTTAATGATTGGTTATTCAGGATGATGAAAACAATTATGTGATTAAGCTCTACTAACTAATAAGGGAGCCCCAGTAGTGCCACTCTTCACCGGATCGTGATGGTTTATGAAGATCTGTTGAAGAACATTTTTATAATTAGTTGATGAGTAGGTGAAACATTTGATGGACTGCCTTGTTTACCATATTAATGCTTGCGCTGACAGGCGAGGAAGCTGGAGGAAAAAGATGAAGCTCTCATAAGATCAGTTTTCCAGGTTGGTATATGATAGTCTGAATACCTATTATTCGTTCATAGGCATTTCTAAGAGCTTTAGTTTCTTAAGAAGTTTGGTTGGTCTTGTGATTTCAACTCAGGGTTCAAGAGAGATAATCAAAAGAATCCCTGATGAAGAGCTTGAGGAGGACGATGATGATTTAGCTTTTTTTGCCCCTGAAAGTTCAGGGTCAGAAAACAACTCTCTTAAGGTACAAGTGCCTGGTCATTTAACTCAGTTTTCCATCTTTTATGTTGCATTAACCTGCTTTTATACAAAATAGACTTTAATAAATATCGTGTATGAATTATGCTTTGTTCATGGGTTTGAATGCCAAGAAAGTACCATACATTAATGTCACAGTTGCCTTGGGCGATAGGCATCAAACAAGTGAGATCTACAGTTTTATCTATGTGATTGTCCTGATGACATGTACAAATTTTCCACCTGCCTTCATATCATTTGTAAAAAATTTCCTACTTTGTTCAGTAGATCAGACATGAATAATTTGCTATGTCCTCTTGAGTTAGTCGTAACTTTGAAGTTGGTGTCTTATTTTCTCTTTGTATCTTGCAGATACAAATAGCATACAAACAATAATCACGTGGTCCACAATCAGAAAAAAATAGGTGGTCCATGTAGCCTTAGCTAAAGATAGGGCACAATGGAGACCTACAAAACCTTGGAAGTTGTCTCAAAAGATCTACAAATCTTTGGAATCAGTGCAGACTTAGCTAAAGATAAGATAGAAAAGAAGAAAAAGATCTATATAGGTGATACTTACTAGTTAGGAATAGACTTTAAATTTGTTAGAGAACTTTTAATGTTAGTACTATGTTTTATTTTTAATTAATTTATTATTATTATTATTATTACTACTCCCTCCTTTTCAAAAAGAATGAACGTATTTCCTCATTTGTAAGTTCCAAAAAGAATGACCCCTTTCTAAATTCGGAAAAGATGTAACTTTAAACTTCCTATTTCACCCTTAGTCGGATGATTTATAGCCACACAAATGTCTGTAGATTATTTTGGACTACAAGTCTCAAAAGTCCTCTTTTTCCTTAAACTCCGCACCCAATCAGATAGGTTCAAACAAATTTAAATGGAGGGAGTATTATATATATATCTAACTTATTTTTACTACTATTATTTTATTTTGGTATGATTATGATATGAGTTGAACTTATTAATGAAAGAAGTAGGATTCATATAGTCGACCCCAACATTGTTTAGGACTGAGGCGTAGTTATTGATGTTATTGTCCATAAAACTAAGAAAGTAATAAGGAGGATTGGTTTGAGTAATAATTAGAACACTTTCAGGGCTAGCTCTTAGAGTCTAGATGTCACGTGTGATGGCGCTCAACCTATCTTACTCGCAGACCAAGCCCTGTTCTAAGTGCTGATAAGGTTATTAAATCTAACCAATTATGATAACTTTTAATGATACCCATCTAAAAAAAATACCTAACAAGAGTTTAGAAAAACTTTATCAGAAAATTTGAACCCACCAATAACAAGTCATGAGCCTCTAAGGACTAAAATTGAGAGCAATGTCTTCGGGGCATTTCCCTGGAATAACAAAAATATCTAAATAACTGAAAGTTTGGAAATAGTCAACTTCCATCAGAAAGAAATCAACAAATTGATCTAAGAAGTTCGAAAACTATCCACGAGCTTCGTCACCTACACATTCAACGCCTACCACACAATGTGGCATGCTCAAAGGGGCTAAGTATTTCCAAGGGTATATAGTAAGTCTTGTTTACCACCCCCTAACCGGAGGACAAGACTTTTCTAGACTAAACAGTTATAATAAGGATGCAATAAATATAACTTAAAGAAATTAAATAAGTAAACATTGAAATTTGAAAGCTAAACTGTAACATAAAATCTGAAAGCTGAACTGTGGCATGGAGTCTGAGTTAAGTTCTAATAACTGCATACAACTGAGTTTCTTTATTTTGAAAATTTCGTCTAACAAATAGTGGTGCCCACGAGTGGGGGATATCTGGTCCAATCTCTAGCCCTAGCGTCTTTTACGCTAGGGGAGGTTGACTACTTCTCCCAAACACATAAATTTGAAACTGGACATGAAACACCTGCAAGTGTGAGTAGCTAGCCCTGGCAACCACGACACGCACACCGACTAGGCCCTCGGCAATAGGATGGCTAGACCAACTCACGTGCACTAGGCCTCGTGGACAGAGTGTCCACTAGACCAATTCATACACACTCATCGTGGATGGAGTATCCATGACAGCGGAGTGTATTAAAATAGCTGCGAGAGAAGTGTTAGGGGCCTCGAAGGCTTTCTCTGGCTGCCACAAAGGTGATTGGTGGTTGAGTGAGGAGGTACAAGAGAAAGTGGAAGCTAAGAAAGCAGCATACTTAAAGCTTATAGAGAGCGTGGACGAGGAGGAGAAGAGGATGAATAGGGAGGGGTATAGGAGGGCCAAGAAGGAGGCAAAGTTAGTTGTTACTGCGGCTAAAATTGTGGCATTTCAGCATTTGTATGAAGAGCTTGGGGCCAAAGGCGGGGACAAGAAGCTATACAGGCTAGCCAAGGTGAGAGAGAGGAAGGCCGTGATCTGGATCAAGTTAAGTGTATCAAAGATGAGGAAGGTAGAGTTTTGATGGGAGAGGCTCAGATTAAACGAAAATGGCAGATATATTTCCATAAACTCCTGAACGAAGAGGGTGGGACATTGTGTTGGGCGACTTGGAGAATTCCGAGATGCACCAGGATCTCGGGTATTGTAGGCGCATAAGAGTAGAGGAGGTCGAGGGGGCTATGAGTAAGATGCACAGGGGTAGAACTACAGGGCCAGATGAAATCCTGGTGGAATTTTGGAAGAATGCGGGTAGGATGGAGTTTGGAGTGGCTCAATAGGCCGTTCAATGTCATTTTTAGGACAAAGAAAATTCCGATGAATGGTAGTGGAGTACGATAATTCCGCTGTATAAAACAAGGGCGATATCTGAAGTTGCAATAATTATAAGGGGATTAAGTTGCTTAGCCATATGACTGGGAGAGGGTGGTTGAAGTGAGGGTGAGGACTAGTGTGTCCATTTCTGAGAACCAATTCGGTCTTATGTCGGGGCGTTCAACTATGGAAGCCATTTACCTTGTGAGGAGATTGGTGGAACGGTATAGGGAGATGGACTTGCACATGCTGTTCATTGGCCTAGAGAAAGCATATGACAAAGTCCTGAGAGAGGTGCTCTGGCGATGCTTGGAAGCTAAGTGGGTCCTAATAGCCTACATTAGGGTGATTAAGGACATGTATAATGAAGCTAAGACTCGGAACACTTTCCGATTGTGATGGGGTTGCACCAGGGGTTAGCTCTTAGTCCATTTCTATTTTCTTTGGCGATGGACGCGTTGGCGAGACGCATTCTAGGTGAGGTGCCATGGTATATGTTATTTGCTGATGACATTGTCTTAATTGATCAGATGCGGGGTGGTGTTAATGAGAGGCCGGAGGTTTGGAGGCAGAGCCTAGAATCTAAGGGTTTCAAGTTGAGCAGGACCAAGACGGAATACTTGGAGTGCAAGTTTAGCAACGATACCCAGGAAGAGGATATGAAGGTGAGGCGTGATACGCAAGTCATTCCCAAGAGAGGTAGTTTCCAGTATCTTGGATCTATAATACAAGGTAATGGGGAGATTGACGAATATGTCATGCATCATATCGGAGCAGGATGGATGATGTGGAGGTTCGCTTCCGGTGTCTTGTGTGATAAGAATGCGCCGCTGAGACTTAAAAGGTAAGTTCTACAAGGTTGTAGTTAGACCGACTATGTTGTATCTAGCAGAGTGTTGGCCGTCAAGAACTCTCATACCCAGAAGCTAAAAGTAACTGAGATGAAGATGTTAAGGTGGATGTGTAGGCACACCCGATTGTATAAGATTAGGAATGAAGTTATTTTGGGAAAAGGTGGAAGTGGCCCCTGTAGAGGATAAGATGCAGGAGGCGAGGTTGAGATGGTTTGGGCATGTTAAGAGGAGAAGTATAGAAGTCCCAGTCAGAAGGTGCGAGAGGTTAGCCTCGGTTGGTAACAGGAGGGGTAGAGGTAGGTTTAAGAAGACTTGGGGAGAGGTTATTAGGCGGGACATGGCGCAGCTGGAGCTGAATGAGGACATGGCTCTAGACAGGAGGGTGTGGAGGTCAAAGATTATGGTAGAAGGTTCGTAGGCAATTGAGCGTCTCTTTTTGTCTTACTCAATCCGCTAGCATTAGTATTAGTGTTAGTATGATATCTTTTTTTTTCCATAGATTGCTATTATTACCTAGAGTTTAACTGTATTCTTGGATTCGATCTTATTTTATTTTGCTATTACAACTTCTCTGCCTTTCCAAGGGTAGGGGTAAGGTTGCGTACATCTTACCCTCCCCAGACCCCACGTTTGGAAACTACTGGGTTTGTTGTTGTTGTTGTTATTTAAATGGAACATAAAATGTGCAAAGGAACTATAAAATTCTGTTAATTATCTTCCTTTACTAGAGAGGCTCAATATGTGGCAGCGTCTACAAAATGATCAATCTCTTTTGCATTAGACTTGTCATATGTTTTACATACAACTAAATAGAAGTAGAAAATTACCACCTCAAAAAAATAGAAGTAGAAAATTACAATGACCATCCACAAAATTAGATGACAGTTTTGTTGGGAGCATTTACTGTTAGATTGAAATCTGAAATTTCATCATGCCTGACGTCTAGATCGTCTTTTTGTTGTTTCTTATTAACATTAAGCTTGTTATTCTTTAAATGCAGAGGAGAAAGGTTTCTGAGGAACCTAATGAAAAACCCACAAATTTTTTGACAAAAGCCAGCGTTACTGACAGCTCTATCAACAAAGGTTGGTGTAGTCGACCCATCTGATTCTGTTCTGAGTGTATCATTGCTTCCCACTCTTCCTATAACCTTTTATGTTTTGATATTTTTTTTGGGGATCAGAATACCCTTCATTTATGACAATCATGTGAGTGAATTTCCATTTGAAGAATAGTCTTTGAAGTGATTTCCGTCTGTTGCGCGTAATATCTGCTTCTTGAAATAGGAGGCTGGTGATGATAGTGAATGCATGGTTGTCCACGAAGCCCCTCCCCCCCCCCCCCCCCCCCC
>MCJB01048693.1:11754-26401 GCA_002018475.1 Nicotiana obtusifolia
CCCCCCCCTCTCTTTTGCATGGCTTGTTCTCTCTTTTATTTCCTTGGGGAGGGTTGAGGAAAGATTTGAGGAGGGGTTGTGAGTTAGAAGAGTTAGAGGTTTCAGCCTGGAAATTTGATGGATGTGTCATTAACTCTTCAATAATCATAGATTTTGCTGGTTTTACTTTGAAAATAAACTAATAATGGTCATAGATACTCTTTTTTGGTCATTTGGTGATTAATACTGAGAAAAATAGCCTTTTAGGGATCTGACCCTGTTTTCATGACTTACGTTGCAGATAAAGCATCATCAAGTGATGGTAAAATCATTTTCAAGTCCTCATCAATCAAAATATCCGTAGTTAAGAAGCCGCTCTCAGATTCCAACAGCAAGCAGACAGTAGAAGGAAACCAGCAAGAGGCAGAAAAAACTGGTGTGACAAGCAATGGTCTACTATCGCTATGTCAACAATATGAAAGTGATGAAGATGACTGATGCAATGATTCCTGTAAGCTGTCAATGTCCATATATTGCCAAAACTATTAATTGCAGGGTGCTATTTCATCAGGAATGCTCTTTCTCTGTGCACTTGAAGCTTAAGCTTTGGCTCTCTGCAAATTGCCAGTTTGTAGGTATAATATAATGACTATCCTCTTCGGTTCACGCAGCACATCTCAAGTTGCTTTCTTCTGAATTATTCTTGTGACAATCTGAGTCTTTTTTACTGCTCTACAATTTCTTTTTTCTGAAGGATTTTTTAACTTGGTGATGATATTTTTGCGAAACAGATTTGCTGAGTTTATTACTACTTTATAAAAAGGGGAAGTGACAGCAGCTTCTGGTCAATGTGATTTTACAAAAAAAACCATAAATCTCCAATTTATTCCTGTTTTGCCCCTAATATTCAATATAACGTTGCTTGAAAAATTAGAAAAACCCTAGGACGCCCGCTTCTCTTCCCACTTTGACGCGTGCGTGCTTAGCAATTTTTTTCGCGCCTGTGCTGTTTTGTGTGGAGTCAACTTCACTGCCTGCTCTGTTTTCCTCTGTGACTTCGTCCTCTGTTTTCTTCTTTTATTCACTATCCTGTATACCTGTGCTCTATCTCCAGTTTTTATCTAATTTTTTTTATACTTTACATAAAGCACTCGGTTTCTTTGGGGTTTCCTGCCTCCTTAAAAGTTTAAGTTTTATATTTGCTTGCTTATCTTTTTTTTTTTTCTCCTCAAATTATCTCACGCGGGTATTCTTTTATTCACTAATATTTTGTTTTTGTTGTGTGGAATATAAAGTCCTACATTTCTACAGAGAGCTTAAGATTTGCCAAAAATTTCATTCTAAGATGCACACAAGAGAATCATGAAAGGAATTTTTGGAACACTTATCTTCAATTTTTTTTTTTTTTTTTTTTTTTTTGTTTATACTGAGAACATTTAGGATAAAAGTAATAGAGGAGACTAGGAGATGCTGCTTTGCTCATTGCAAGTCAAAGATAGTCAAGCATTCTGCTAAAAGGAAGCTTTTGGGGGTTGGGGGAAGAAGAAAGAAAAGGGGCTATCATTTATCTAACTGGAGGTTCTTATTTGCTTGCAATATGAGTTCTATTGAGTTATCTTTTAGTTTCAAGCGGAGAATAAAATTGCAATATGAAAGAACATGTTAAAACAGAGGTGTAAGTACTTTCTGCTCATTATATTCAATTGTTGTTTCTTGAGTATCTCTTGCTATTTGATGAAAAACCCATATTCTTACTATTGTATATTGACGTTTAGGACAATCGGAGTGCCAGTAGTTGCAACAAAATCAGATTAATAGATATTTGACAATCAAAAAAGCGCCTTCGCTTAGTGATGGAAGCTCATGATAAGAATAGCTCTGAATGTTTATACCGTTTGATACTTCAGTGTCTCCTTCCTCTCTATGAAAGAACTACCGTTTTGATTAATTGTGCTCATCCAGCAAGTTTCTATATGCCCGCTCTATGCTCCTTCGTATAGCAGAGTCTCTCCATATTTAGGTTATAGAATTATTTTCCTTTGTGTTTAGACAGAGAACAATTTATACGCTAAATTCAATTGAATCTCAATTTCTGTTTCATTAAATTTTCAATTGAGCTGGATTTTCTCTTTTCTAACTTGGCCTAAGTGAAGTGCCAATGTCAACATAAGGTACGCAAAGAAACTTAAGTAACAAACTATAACTGAATGATGGGACAATGATCGAACTCCTTTATGCGCAGTTATGTAGAATCTTGAATCTCCTGCTCAAAATTCAGAAGTATTGCTCATAGTTTGCTCTTTTCTTTTTCCTTTCCTCTGTCTCGCTTTTATTCGCAACAAGTGGATAATGATTTATCATGGAATGGAATGCTAATCACGTTCGGCCTGTTTCCTACAAAATTTTGTTTTCTCGAATTCTTTTTTTTTTTAGCTCATTTAGTGCTACAACAAGAGTACATTTGAGATTTTTTACTCAAATTTCACTGTTGCAACAATTTATTAGCATCATCAGATGTTACGACAAAGACACATTGTGGTTTAAACTTGAATTAATCCGATTTGGCGAGTATTTTCAAGTTGCCAAAACTTTTTTTTCTGAAAGTTGAGCTCTACTAAAGTTACTTATTATCAATATTCTTTTCTAATAAAATATTAATCTTGTAAGGCAGTATTATTCATTAATATACATATTATTCAATTAATGTAATTGAATAAATATTAACTCTACAATTATGTCATAGAATAAGGTTGGTAATTTAATTAAAAAAAATATTTAGCGAAGTATAGGTTATTTAAATAATGGTTTATATATATTTGTTTTATAAAAGTTAATATTAACCTCTAAAATTATGCAATGAAATAAGGTTAGTAATTTAATTTTTGTTAAAATCATATCATGCATACATATACATATTTAAGAAGACAACTATTATTATTTAAAGGATTTAGTTAAGCCGCGCGAATACGTACTTTGTCCTTTAATTTATAAATCACAACTATATTACACGAACGTATATATAACTGTGTTGTTTTGAACGTACCTAAAAGCAACTGGCACTCATAAAGCTTCTTTATAATTTTGGAATTACTGCGAGGTTATTAATTAAAGTAAGTGAATACCCTTAAACGGATAACAATTAAATTTGTAAGCGGTTTTAAGGATTTATGGATTGATACAACACAAATAATCAAGAATGTTAGATAAACGAGTTAAAGATAAAATGAATAATCAAACCAATTGTGACGTTGAGGCCGGGCTCGCACTTAAGTTGAACAGTAGTTTTTCCCTCGACCAGACCCTTCATTCGAAGCCAATTGTGTATGAAGAACAACAATAAAATAGGAACTTTGCAATTGCTAGAAAGCAGAAAAATAAACTTGTATTGCATTGGTTTGCATGTTACAATGTGTCTTATCAAAGAAAAAACTTTCTCTTTATATAGTAGGAGAGTTTCACCCCTAGTACAAGTCTAAAATAGGTAAAAATTCTCCTATCTCGTCAATTACTGATCCGTAACCGCCATCGAGCGAGATCCACGCCGTGATATCCAGATATCACGGGCCTCTATCTGTCGCCTACAATCATTTATTGCGCTTCCCGAGGTCTCAGAATTCGTCCCAAGCATGGGGCTCGTCATTTTATCAGGTCCGATGGCGAGCTCTCCGCTTGGGCCTTGATACAAAGAGTTCCCAGCTTCGATTTCGATCTCATATTCATACTCTTACTTCATTTAATCCACCAGGAAATCAGCGTGTGCGTTAACCCCGATTTCACCCATATATATAGTCCCCTCGTTTCCCATATAGTAGGTTTGCCGAAACGATGGGAAACGATAGATGAACCTCGATTCCTTCCTTCGTACGTTACAATCGAGGTGATGGATAAGCCGAAACGTTCCATCAGTCGCGTCGTTCTGACTTCGGACACATGTCGGTCATCGATAGGTTGTCTTCGAATGTGAAACGTTGCGTGTTGATTGCGTTTTCCCTTATAAAAGCTTCGACCTTTTGTACTTCTTTCACTTTTCGATCCCAGCTTTTATCTTCGAATTTTCTAGCGGCTTTCAACCTTTTCAAATCTTCATATCTATCTTCAGATCTTCATACTTATTCTTAGATTTCTAACCCAGATTTTCACATCTTCATCCCACCTTCAAACCTTCATACTCTTTTCTTCAAACCTTCATACTTTTTCCTTCAAACCTTCTTACTTTTCCTTCGAATCTTTATGTTTTCCTCAAAATCTTCATATTTTCCCAGATCACGATGGCTAAAAGTTCCAAGTCAGTTCCTCAGCAAGTTGTCCCTTCATCTTCACACCTGGCCGCAGATGCCGAGGTGGCCTTAGAGCCCCCCATGAAAATATTTATACCCGGGGGCAGGTCAATCGGGGATGACTTCAAGGTCGAGAAGGCCTCTAGCCAACAAGATTGGGGTAGGAGAGGATCGAGATACATATGCTATGTCACCGAAGAAACTCTATCCCTAGTCCGAGTGGACTGTAAGTAGGAGGGTAAGGATCGAGATACATATGCTATATCTGAGTGTTTCACTTACCCTTTCATGCTCACCCTGTGGATCCTGTAATTCTTGCTTTCTGCAAGAGATACGAGGTGTGTCTTGGGAAAATCCACCCATCCTTCTAGAGGATTGTGATCCTCTTGTGCCACTTCGTAAACAACACCGAGTCTCGCCGGTTAACCCTTGACCACCTAGTCTGTTTGTACAGTCCCTGAATTTTCCGAGGAGGACTGATCAAGCTCGTCTGCCGGGCAAGCAATGCTCCTTTCTTGAGCATTGACGAGGACCGAGACCGAGGTTGTCAGGGCGGTTCGTTCGCGTAAGAACCGAAGACCTGATTCCCCCTGAGTTTTTGCCGTTCCCCGAGGAGTGGAACGCGTTCCGTAAGTATTGTCTTTCTTGGGTATTTCTTCCCTTTTATTCTTTTTCTCATCGCTTGTGTTTTTGATCGTGCAGCCGTTGCCCGAGTTCTAGATGCAATCCCTCGATTCAAGGAGTGGATGGAGGAGATTTGTAAGCAGATGCCTTACTTCGAGTGCGCATGGCGCAAGCTCTTAAAGGGCAGATGGGAGGCCTGTTTTCATGGTGAGGTTCTTTCCCGAAATTGTTACCATCACGCTTTTAACTTACATAGTGTTAACTTCTCCCTTTTTCTTGCAGGTCTGACTAAGACCACTAAACTTAGGCCGCTCGACGAGGACGAGGATCCGTCTTTGCCTGCTGAGCCCTCCATCTCCGGACAGCTTGAGGCTACCGCAAAGGAGGAGAAGAAGAAAAAGAGAAAGTCCTCGAGTTCCTCGGACCCCGAGGGGAAGAGGAAGAAGAGGGTGGCCACCCGGGCCCGAAAGCCCAAGAAAAATACCAAGTCACAGCACCGGAACCTGGCTATCTTTACAGGCTCAGGGATGAGCCCGAAAAAGATGACATTTCCGCCGCCCATGGATCGACCCCCATCGGGGAGAAGGAAACGACTGACAAAGGGGGACATGAGGTCGATCCCCTTCAGGCTCGGGAACCTGAGGGGGAGATGAAGGCTATAACCTCCCAAGAAGCCGCTCCTGCTCCTAAGGAGGTGACCGGTGTTATAGACATCATAGAAACACCCTTCTATACCGAGTCCATGCTTGAGGAGGCCCAAGCGGGCAAAGAAAAATCAAGTGAGGGAGTGCAGGGTTCAGATGACCCCCTCAACTCCTTTTTCGATAGTATGGACATGTCCACATTGGAGGAATTTTTCGGACTGGGCGACCTGGAGATCCCGAAGAAGGACATGTCCTCGGGAGCTAGCGGGCTGAGTTCGAGCCCAAAACTGGTGAAGCAATTTCTCGCACCGAGCGTGGACCCGCGTGCAAGAGAACAGTCATTCTTATAGTCCTGGAGGGTGCTCGGGGTCCTATCCACTCTGGTGGATGTAGCCAGCTACCTCCGATGCATGGTGATTAAGGAGGACCAGGCAAAGATGAACGAGGTGGGCGCATTAAGTCTTTTCAACGAGGCGCAGCAGGCGCTGAACCCGGTAATACGTCAACACTCTTACGCCCCCTTGTGAATTTCCCTTAAGTTTTGATGTCTCTTACTGTTTTCATTGTTTTACAGGCCTAAGTGCTTCACCATGAGAGCTTCTTTTGGTACCGCTTTGTAACATACACTTGGGCGTTAGGAGACGTCATAGTAAAATCCATATAAGCTTGAAGGGATTAAGGTTACTCAAGTGATTATAGGGGGATTTATGACAGTGTTAACAAAGACCCCGTAAGTTTGATAACCTTTTAATAAAGATTTGATAAGTTTGCTTTTATGTAGTTATTGTTATTTTTACTTTTTGCATGTGCATTAAACTAAGTACATGATATAGGAAGTTTATAAATGAGATTTCCTTTATTAGAAAACTAGAAATTATTTTTCTCATAAAGTGAGAAAGTTATCTTTTTATCGTTTTAAGAACTTATAGTAGAAAAAACTGTATTTTGATATTATATTGGAAAAATTAGAATTTGATAGGATATAATTTTTTTTATCAACGTCCTAACCTTTATAAAATATGAACATATTTATTTTGTTACCACATGTAATAATTACTAATTAATAGATAAGTTTGTAAATAATATTAGCCACATATTTGTACTAGATTAGCTTTTATGGAATAAGTATTTTATCAAAGTAGATATAGTAATCTATTTAAGAGACTTCCTAGTACTGCGTGGCATGTGATGATATTTTACTCAATTTGAAAGTTAGTGAAGTCTTGGTAAAGGACAAATCATTTCAATATATTCAAAATACTTTGAGTTCTTCTACACTAAGAAATAGACTTTTACAATAGTTTGGTGACCGGGATGTATTTCAGCCGACCATATCCTCTATATACATAGTGTTTAAGACACCTTATAATTTGGGAAAGGAGGGAATCGTTAGATACATATATTTTCACTCCAGCAACTACGTGGGGGAGAAAATCCATCTTGCTCGTTCCTTTTCCCCTAAAACAGTGAAGTGCACAAAGTTTCTTCTACGTACAACTTCTCCATATTTTCATACATCCAATTACGATAAGTTTTATTTTAAGGCATGTAATGGTTGAGGACTCTCGAGACGGTGATCGGAAGCTGTGAGTTCAAGTCATAGTAATTGTATAAATAGGTTATGGGCTCTTTTCTTACGGTATGGAGATTGGTGGTAGTGTGGTAGCTCGTGTAGAGCTTGGTTGTTGTTAAAAGGAGATCGGGTGTAGAGTACACCATTGTATGAAGCCTCGAGAGCTTATCGCTATTTGATTGCTTGATGATAGTGTAAGTATAGCTGTAGTTTTTAGTTGAGGTTGTGGTTGTGTTGTTATTATTATGCTTCGTGAATTTGAAAGAAGAAAGTGTATAAAGCTATCATATATGAGCGTATTGGTTTTTGTTGGCTATTATAACTTGTGGGAAGTCATATAAATAAGGGGGGTGCTGCCCGTTTCATTATAAAATAGGTCGCGGTCAATATATAATAGTTATGACGCTTAAAAGATAACAATAGTATCGTTTCTTTTATTGTAGACTAAGGAGCCGTGACCTTTGCACAGCTTGAGGTTGGGCAGTATATACAAGGTATGTGAGGCTATCCCTTTCTTTCTTTTGTACGACTCCAATTGTACGTAACGTAAACAAACGAGCTTCCAAAGATACTCCACTCATAGAAGCTAGCAGTACTTACAATGTTTCCCTTCTTATGGAAAGATTGATGTTGATGTTGCTTCTCTTATTCTTATGTATCAAATGTTGTTAGTGTTCCCTGCTTCTTATAAGATTCATGATGATGAGTTAGCTCTAATAACGTATCCGGAGGTTACCAGCCTTATGTCCCTCCAAAAGGTTCAGAATGTGATTCCATGAGTCCAATATGCAATATATATATATATATATGTACCTATTTTACTCTACCGAGCCACGCTATAGTTGGCCGGGTACGACACTTATTGCGCAACCACGGATCAGTTGGATTTTACCGAGCTCCACGTGGTCGGGTACGATTCTACCAAGCCTTATGATGGCCGGGTACATTTTTACCGAGTCCTCTTCGAGGCTGAGTACATGATGATGATTTTTCCTATAGAGGCATATGTTTTAAAAGGTATATGCATATAGATATGTATCGTGCATTTCATGCCAGTCACCCTCAGAGACACTCAGATGTTACATGTTGTATATTCTCTATCCCTCTTTACATTACTATTCTTATTTATGCTTCTTGCCTTACGTACTCAATACTTTATTCGTACTGACGTCCCTTTTATTTGTGGACATTGCATGTAGTGCTGCAGGTCCTGATAGAGAAGTAGATGAAGATCCCTCACCACAATAGGCTGCCCAGTTCAGCGGTTATTGGTGAGATCCCTTCTCCAGACTTGTCGTGGTCTTGGTATGCATTTTGTTATAGATATTATGGGTATGTCGGGGCCCTGTTCCGACAATGTTCCTGCACTTATGTTTCTTTAGAGGCTCATAGACATGTGTCTTCTCATGTACAGTTTTGGATAGCCTTGTCGGTCAGTTTTGTTGTATATAGCTTTACGATAGCCTTATCGATCCATGTTATATGTGCTTATGTCGTTATCTGTCATTGTTGGCTGTTTATGATTCATGTCTACCATTTATGTTGACCTTGTTGGACCTTATAGATAATAAGAAAGGTTAGATAAAATGTACGTCGGTGCTCAGCAAGCATGGCCCGGTTACCAGTCATGGCCCTCCAATTTGGGATCGTGACACACTTGGAAATCAACCAGCTCGAGTTCAAGCTCAAAGAGCAGGTCCGAAAGAAGGATATATACGGGTTTCTTAGTGAGCAACAGGATGAGGCCCTCAAAGACCTCCAGGCCGAGCTGGACAAGGCTTAGAAAGAGGCCTCGACCCTGAAGCGGGAACATGCCGACCCGGTTGAAAATGTAAAGATCTTTGAAGTTAAAAATGGGGAGCTAGTTGTGATGACTAACAACACAACCTCACAAGTCCAACAGAAAATCGACTTGATTGACCAGTTCCATGCCAAGATGAACGAGTGAAGGCCATAGCCGAAGGGTGGAAGGGCAGAATGGACCTGCTGGCTTCGGAGAAGGAAAATGCGAAGGCGAAGCTGGCATCAGTTGAGAACCAACTCTGGGCGGCGAAGGAAAAAGCTGATAAGTGATCTCATATGCCATCTGTGGAGGATATAAGGCACTGAAGACCAAATTGGACACAACCTCCGCTGATGCCAAAGAGATGGTGGCCCAGTACAAGGCCGACGTGGAGACAACCGAGAGCCGCCTAAAGACAAAGGCTGAATATGTGAGGCGGCTGTCTCAAAGAGATCCACGCCCGAGGTTTTGACATATCGGCCGAGATCGAGGAAGCGAAGAAGTTCGAGGCCTAGGCAAAAGAGCTTTACGAGCCTAAGGGCGCCGAAGGCTTCGACAATTCTGGCGACGAGTCGGGTCCCTGTGAAGACCAAACATAGATGCCTTAGTAGCTTTCCAGTTTTTGTTTTCCTTATGTATATTATATATTTTTTGGGTTTATTTTGAGGTCGTTTTTATTGGTCCTTTGTAAACTTATTTGGAATATATATATGAAATTTTCCTTTTCTAGCAATATCGTGTCTTTACTTTTGCTGCATCTTTTTGCAAGTTCTATTCATGTAATGTTTTTGATGCCTTCGCATATAATCAAATGTAGTTACGGGGCGTTCATTTTTCACAGGTTCGAACGGAGCCCGACTCGATACAACTTTGTTTGCTTGTGGCTTTGAAACCTCGGTGCGATCGGAAGTTTTCAAGATGCTTAAGTGATTTTAGATGATGCTTTTGCTGTGGGTAACCTTTTAGCAGGTTTTGAGTTTTATAAAGGCCTTACTTTCTGATTACGAGCTCCGGACATCTTCGAGCCATTTTTAGGGTGGCCTTAGCCTTTTGTATTTGGGCACCGCCTAATAGATTTGGTGCCTCTAGGATATGGTAGCCCGAGCCATCCGGAGTTTCTTCGAGAGATAGTCCCCGAGTAGGGTAGCACGTAGGCTCAGTAGTCCCCGAGTAGGGGTTGCCTGCGGGCTCGATAGTCCCCAAGTAGGGGTAGCCCATGGGCTCTAGGATCTGGAATCGAAGAAGCAAAAAATGAGTAATAGCAAAGTGGAACTTTCTTTCATTTCTCAGTGTGCAAAATACATGATCGAAGGCGCATAAAAGTTTGTGTCATGGCTAGAGCGAAGCATCGCTCTGACAATCGTAGTCAATGCCTCGGAGCGGAATCAATAACGCCTGAATCTGCACACATGGTGCAGGGAGTAATGTGAGTACTTCCAACTCAGTGAGTAGCACATATAAATAATGACTAAAAGTAAGAAAATACGTAAGGCACAGGGCAATGCATAATGAAGCAGTAAATTATTATTTGAAAACAGAAAATCAGTAAGAAATCATTTAAAAATCTTCCCAACTCTGGTTACCAGTTGCCATTGTTACCAACCGTAACCTACAGTTGTCATTGTTACCAACTGTATTATCTCTGGTTACCAGTTGTCATTGCTACCAACTGTAACCTACAGTTGTCATTGTTACCAACTGTAATATCTCTGGTTACCGGTTGTCATTGTTACCAACCATAATCTACAGTTGTCATTGTTACCAACTGTATTATCTCTGGGTACCCTGCGCTCATTGGGGGTGTACAGACTCTGGGAGGGGCCCCTTACGGCCCAACCGCTATATCAAGCCACCTCGTGGCATACATCTACGCCCTCGGCCTCATATCAATCAAGCCACCTCGTGGCGTATATACAGTATCTCAGGCCCTCGGCCTCATATCACTCAGTTAAACCTCACACCTGGCCCTCGGCCGCACTCAGTCAGAAAATCATTACAAGCCCCTCGGGCATAGTAAAACAGTAGTTCTCAGCCCAAACATCATTTCAAATATTGTGTAAATCTCAAAACTGAGTAAAAAGTGGCTGAGTTGTACAACAGTGGAAACAACATGACTGAGTTCAAGTACTAAGTATAAATAGTGAGGAAATAGTGATAAAAATCCCCGGAGGGTTCAAACAATTGGCACGAGGCCCAAATATGGAAATCAGCCCAAAACATGATGATATCAAATAGGTTTCAATCAAATATGTAGTAAAAATCATCAATCGGGACGGACCAAGTCACAGTCCCAGTAGTGAACGACCCCACGCTCATCATCGAGCGTGTACCTCACTTCAATATAGCACTACGAGGTACAAATCCGGGGTTTCAAACCCTCAGGACATCATTTACAATCACTACTCACCTCAAACTAGCTAAATTCTTAGCCCGCGACGCCTTTGCCCTTTGAATTGGCCTCCACGTGCGTCGAATCTATCCAAATTCAGAATAATTATGTCACAATATTTTAAGGGAACAAAGCCCAAGTGAAAACAGTCAAAAATACTAAGAAATCCCGAAATTAGCAAAACCCGAGCCTCGGACCCACTTCTCGAAATTCAAGAATTTCCATCCCAACGAGTTCCTTATCTCCTCACGAGTTCAATCATACTAAAATTATCGAGTTCCTACATCGGTTCGGCCTCCAAATCTTAAAATCTAAGCTTAGGGGTTTTTATAATTTTTCCCAACTTAAATCACCAATTAATTGCTAAAACTAGTGATAAACTGAGGTAATTCCTCAAAAATTGAGTTAGGAACATTTAACCCGATGTTTCCCTTGAAAATCTTCCAAAAATCCCTTCAAGATTAGTTGCAATCCAAGTTCTATAGCCCCAACGATATTCAAGATGGCCAAAATCCCCTTTTAAGAATTTGTCCAAGAAAATCTCCTTTGAATATAGTTTTGAGGTTGATTTGCTGTGATTCTATGGTGTTTGGAGGTGTTTCTCTTTGTGGGTATCGAAAATGGGTCTTGCATGGCAAATGGGCACTGATTTTCTATTTATAAAGGTGCCAAAAATCGAGACAAAAACACCCCTGTCCGGCCCTATATGCGATCGCATATCTGTCGCAGAACAGATATGCGGTTCGCATATTTGACGTGGCTACTGCAAAAGTGGCCCTAGCTTTCACCGCAAATTTGATGTTAAGCAGGGTTTGTGGTTCGCATTTCAATTATGCGATCGCATTCTTGACCGCATTTTCGACATTAAATTTCTGTCTCAATCTGCGGTCTCTGTGTCAAGAATGCGGTCCGCATTTCATGTTTGCGGTTCGCATTTTTGGTCGCATTCTTGACGCGAATCTTGCCCAGAAATCTTTTTGAGTTTGCTATCCTATTATGAGATATGCGGTCCGCATTTGAGGTATGTGGTCCGCATTTTCGCATCTGGTTCTTCTGCCACTTCTTTTCTAAGGGTGAATTAGTCCGTTTAACCACCCAAAACTCACCCGAGGCCTCCAGAAACTCAACCAAACATGCCAACATATCCCATAACATTTTTCAAACTTGTTCCAACCATCTGAACGCCCCAAACAACCTCTCAACACCAAATTCGCGTTGGATTCCAGCCTAAGAATTTCAAAATCTTCAAGATCACTCTTTTGATCTAAACCCAACCAAACTACGTCCGAATGACCTGAAATTTTGCACACAAGTCATAAATTACATATCGAAGCTACAGGAACTTTCAGAATTCCATTCCGACCCTCGGATCAAAATCTCGCCTATCAACCGAGAATCGCCAAAATTATAACTTCGCCAATTCAAGCCTAATTCTACACGGGATCTCCGAAACCAATTCTGATCACACTCCTAAGTCGTAAATCACCTCCCGAAGCTAACTGAACCATCGGAACTCACATCTGAACCCTCTAACTCATATGTCAACATCCGGTTGACCCCACTTTAATCCTTCTTAAAAGAGACTAAGTGTCTCATTTCTTACCAAATTCACTCCGAACGCAAACTACTCAACTCGATTACATAAAATACGGATAACGAAGCGTAAATGAAGTAGAAATGGGGAAGACGGAGTGGTAACCCACGAGACGACTAGTTGGGTTGTTACATTCTCCCCCACTTAAACAAACGTTCGTCCTCGAACGGGTCAAGAATCATACCTGAAGTCTCAAATAGGTGAGGGTATCTGCTCCGCATTTCCCATTCGGTTTCCCAGGTAGCCTCCTCCATGGAACGACCTCTCCATTGAACCTTCACTGAAGCTATCTCCTTGGACCTCAACTTCTGAACTTGACGATCCAAAATTGCCACTGGCTCCACCTCATAGGTCAAATTATCATCCAACTGAATCGTGCTGAAGTCCAAAATATGAGACGGGTCTCTAATATACTTCCGGAGCATCGCAACATGAAATACTGGGTGCACACTCGACGGACTGGGTGGCAAAGCAAGCTCATAAGCCACCTCCCCGACTCTTCGAAGCACCTCAAACGACCCAATGAACCGAGGACTCAGTTTCCCCTTCTTCCCGAATCTCATAACACCTTTCATGGGCGAAACCTTCAGCAAGACATTCTCGCCAACCATGTAAGACACATCTCGAACCTTCCTATCGGCATAACTCTTTTGCTTTGATTCTGCTGTATGGAGCCTTTCCTGGATTGTTTTCACCTTCTCTAAAGCATCCTGAACCAAGTCAGTCCCTAATAGCCTAGCTTCACCGGGCTCGAACCAACCAACCGGAGATCTACACCGCCTCCCATACAAAGCCTCATACGGAGCCATTTGAATACTTGACTGATAGTTGTTGTTATAAGCGAACTCTGCAAGAGGCAGAAACTCATCCCATGAGCCTCCGAAATCAATAGTGCATGCCGGTAACATGTCCTCCAATATCTGGATGATACGCTCGGACTGCCCATCCGTTTGAGGATGAAATGCTGTGCTCAATTCCACCTGAGTACCCAACTCCCTATGCACGGCTTTCCAGAACTGCGAAGTGAACTAAGTACCTCTATCTGAAATGATAGAAATCGGAACACCATGCAGCCGGACAATCTCTCGGATATAAATCCTTGCCAACCGTTCTGAAGAATAGGTAGTACACACAGTAATGAAGTGCGCGGAGTTGGTCAGCCGATCTACAATCACCCAAATAGCATCGAAACTCTTCAAAGTCCGTGGAGTCCAACAACAAAGTCCATAGTGATCCGCTCCCATTTCCACTCGGGAATAGCTATCTGCTGAAGCAAACCGCCCGGCCTCTGATGTTCATATTTTACTTGCTGACAGTTGAGACATCGAGCTACGGATCCCACAATATCCTTCTTCATCCTTCTCCACCAATAACGTTGCTTCAAATCCTGGTACATCTTTGCGGCACTCGGATGAATAGAATGCCGTGAGCTATGGGCCTCCTCCAGAATCAACTCTCGGAGCCCATCCACATTGGGTACACAAATTCGGCCCTGCATCCTCAACACTCCATCGTCGCCGATGGTCACATCTTTAGCATCACTATGCTGGACTCTATCCTTAAGGACAAGAAAATGGGGATCGTCATACTGACGCTCCCTGATGCGATCGTATAACGAAGACCGAGAAACCACGCTTGGATTCCGAGATGTCTAATCTCACAAACCTATTGGCCAAGGTCTGTACATCGACTGCGAGAGGTCTCTCTCCAACTGGAATGTATGCCAAACTCCCCATGCTCACTGCCTTTTGGCTCAAAGCATCGGCCACCACGTTGGCCTTTCC
>MCJB01048693.1:27116-45748 GCA_002018475.1 Nicotiana obtusifolia
CGATGAATACCACTACGAACGAATCCAGATAAGGCCGAAATAAATTGTTCATTAACTGCATAAACGCTGCTGGGGCATTGGTTAGCCCGAAAGACATAACAAGAAACTCATAGTGGCCATATCTAGTCGGGAAAGCAGTCTTAAGAATATCTGCATCCCTGATCTTTAACTGGTGATATCCTGAACGGAGATCAATCTTAGAGAACACTCGTGCTCCCTGAAGCTGGTCAAATAAATCATCGATGCGAGGCAAAGGATATTTGTTCTTGATTGTTACCTTGTTCAATTGCCTATAATCGATGCACATTCTCATCGTGCCATCTTTCTTTTTCACAAATAGAACCGGTACACCTCAAGGTGACACACTAGGCCGAATGAACCCCTTATCTAGGAGTTCCTGAAGTTGCTCCTTTAATTCTTTCAACTCTGCTGGTGCCATACGATACGGCGGAATAGAAATGGGCTGAGTGCCCGGTACTAGGTCAATACCAAAATCAATATCCCTATCCGGTGGCATGCCCGGCAGGTCTGCAGGAAATACATCGGGAAAGTCCCGCACAACTGGAACAAAATCGATGCTTGGAGTCTCAGCTCCAACATCCCTCACAAACGCTAGGTATGCAAGGCAACCCTTCCCAATCATACACTAGGCTTTCAAGTATGATATCACCCTACTAGGAATATAATCAGTCACGCCACGCCACTCTATTCGCGGCACACCCCGCATAGCCAAACTCCTGGGGCATACCCAACTATTGAGCAAAATATGAGGACACATATGAATAGTTGGAACGGGGATCAAATAATACAGAAGCATCTTTGTGGCAGACCGAAACAATACCTGTAATAACAGCGTCTGAAGCACTGGCATCTGTCCTGCCTGGGATAGCATAAAATTGAGCCTGGCCACCGCCTGCTCGACCTCCCCCTCTGGGGCGACCTCTGGCTGCCTGACCTCCACCCCTAGCTGGCTGGGCGGGTGGTAAAGTAACTGGACAGAAGTCGAGGGCTGACCCCTCTGTTGGGACAATCTAGCACCACGATGAGGACATTGCCTCCACATGTGACCCATCTCGCCACAATCGTAACAACTCCATGGTGCTCTAGAAGATGCACTTGGCCTAGGAGGACCCTGGGCCGACGGAGCATGAGCCGGAAGGGCACTGAGTGATGAATGGCCCTGCTGCAGCCCATGATGACCACGACCTGCAGATGCCCCACGGTATTCTGGACGGGCTGGCTGAGCAGGCCTGAAGGAACGGCCTCTACCCTGCTGAAACTGGCCTCTCGAAGGAGTACCATTGTAACTACCCGATCCTCGAGGCTTCTTAGCCTCCCTCTACTCTCGCTCCTGGCGGCGAACCTTCTCAATCTCGCGAGCTATATCAACCACCTCCTCGAAGGTAGCACCCAATACTCTCTCCCTGGTCATGAGGATACAGAGATGATAGTTAAGGCCATCCAAAAACCTCCTGATCCTTTCACGATCAGTCGGTACCATCCAGACAGCATGTCGAGCCAACTCAGAAAATCTTGACTCATATTGTGACACCGTCATATCCCTCTGTCGCAGCCACTCAAACTGTCTGCGCAGCTCCTCTCTGCGGGACTGCGGCACATACTTCTCCAAGAAAAGAGCGGAGAACTGCTGCCAAGTAAGGGGCGCTGCATCAACCGGCCTACGCCTCTCATACGCCTCCCACCAATTAAAGGCAGCTCCCGTAAACTGAAAGGTGGTGAATGCCACACCACTAGACTCAAGAATCCCGGCTGTCCAGAGCATTCGCTGACACTTGTCAAGAAAACCCTAGGCATCCTCGCCCTCAGCACCACTGAATGACGGAGGCTGGAGTCTGCCAAACCTCTCAAGGCGACGCTGCTCATCATCTGGCATAACTGGTACTATGAATTCCTGAGCTGGTGCAGCTGGCTGGGCTAGAGGAGCCCCCGGCATCTGAAGTCCCTGCACTACTTGCCTCCACCGGCCTGTGAAGTAGTTACAGCTGTGGTGGCTGAAACCGCCTAAGCCAGGCCAGTGCAAATAGATAATATCTGAGCAAAGGTCTCCTGAAGACCTAGAATAGCGATAGGCACAGCTGGTGCCTGAATTGGTGCTGCTGGAGCATGTTCCTGAGCTGGGGCAGCTGGTGGATCAACAGATGCTGCCCTTGCCGCTCTGCCTCTACCACGACCACGACCGTGTCCATGGCTTCTGGTGGCCTCAGTGGGTGGTACTGCTGGTCGTCCACCTCGTCCAGTAGTTCACAGCCTCACCATCTGGGGGAGAACAGGTTAGCAGAAGTTTTAGTACTCGGATCAACAAGTTTGCACGACAAGAATTTTAAGAATATGGAATTTTCCTAAAAAGGTTCCGTAGCCCCCCGAAGATAAGTACAGACGTCTCCGTACCGATCCGCAAGATTCTACTAAACCCGCTCATGACTCATGAGACCTATGTAACCTAGGCTCTGATACCAAGCTGTCACGACCCAAAATCCCAACCATGATCGTGATGGCGCCTCTCGTGAAGACAAGGCCATCCAATTAAACTAAAATTCATTTAAGCAGTTAAGCAATAAGAAAATAATATAAGTATGGTTTAATAACAGTAGTTTACGGAAAAATATAGTGAACCATCCCGACTACAACCCGAACCGGGGTGTCACAAACTCATGAGCAACTAATGAAAATCCTAATAATAAGATTACTATTACAATATCTTTGGCACAATTGTTTGAAGATAGTGGGAACAACAAGATAAAAGAGATACGGGGCTGCGGACGCCAACAGCTACCTCGTAGTCTCTGAATCACCGCTCTGACAGTCGTAGTCAATGCGTCGGAGCGGAATCAATAACGCCTGAATCTACACACATGGTGCAGGGAGTAATGTGAGTACTTCCAACTCAGTGAGTAGCACATATAAATAATGACTAAAAGTAAGAAAATACGTAAGGCACAGGGCAATGCATAATGAAGCAGTAAATTATTATTTGAAAACAGAAAATCAGTAAGAAATCATTTAAAAATCTTCCCAACTCTGGTTACCAGTTGCCATTGTTACCGATTGTAACCTACAGTTGTCATTGTTACCAACTGTAATATCTCTGGTTACCGGTTGTCATTGTTACCAACCATAATCTACAGTTGTCATTGTTACCAACTGTATTATCTCTGGGTACCCTGCGCTCATTGGGGGTGTACAGACTCTGGGAGGGGCCCCTTACGGCCCAACCGCTATATCAAGCCACCTCGTGGCATACATCTACGCCCTCGGCCTCATATCAATCAAGCCACCTCGTGGCGTATATACAGTATCTCAGGCCCTCGGCCTCATATCACTCAGTTAAACCTCACACCTGGCCCTCGGCCGCACTCAGTCAGAAAATCATTACAAGCCCCTCGGGCATAGTAAAACAGTAGTTCTCAGCCCAAACATCATTTCAAATATTGTGTAAATCTCAAAACTGAGTAAAAAGTGGCTGAGTTGTACAACAGTGGAAACAACATGACTGAGTTCAAGTACTAAGTATAAATAGTGAGGAAATAGTGATAAAAATCCCCGGAGGGTTCAAACAATTGGCACGAGGCCCAAATATGGCAATCAGCCCAAAACATGATGATATCAAATAGGTTTCAATCAAATATGTAGTAAAAATCATCAATCGGGACGGACCAAGTCACAGTCCCAGTAGTAAACGACCCCACGCTCATCATTGAGTGTGTACCTCACTTCAATATAGCACTACGAGTTGCAAATCCGGGGTTTCGAACCCTCAGGACATCATTTAC
The DNA here is from genome assembly GCA_002018475.1 of Nicotiana obtusifolia. Lineage (NCBI taxonomy): Eukaryota > Viridiplantae > Streptophyta > Magnoliopsida > Solanales > Solanaceae > Nicotiana > Nicotiana obtusifolia. Next base: position 30,908 of record MCJB01048693.1, read on the forward strand.
AATCACTACTCACCTCAAACCGGCTAAATCCTTAGCCCGCGACGCCTTTGCCCTTTGAATTGGCCTCCACGTGCGTCGAATCTATCCAAATTCAGAATAATTATGTCACAATATGTTGAGGGAACAAAGCCCAAGCAAAAACAGTCAAAAATACTAAGAAATCCCGAAATTAGCGAAACCCGAGCCCCGGGCTCACTTCTCGAAATTCAGTAATTTCCATCCCAACGAGTTCCTGATCTCCTCACGAGTTCAATCATACTAAAATTATCGAGTTCCTACATCGGTTTGGCCTCCAAATCTTAAAATCTAAGCTTAGGATTTTTCACAATTTTTCCTAACTTAAATCACCAATTAATTGCTAAAAATAGTGATAAACTGAGGTAATTCCTCAAAAATTGAGTTAGGAACACTTACCCTGATGTTTCCCTTGAAAATCTTCCATAAATCCCTTCAAGATTAGTTGTAATCCAAGTTCTATAGCCCCAACTATATTCAAGATGGCCAAAATCTCCTCTTTTAAGAATTTGTCTAAGAAAATCTCCTTTGGATATAGTTTTGAGGTTGATTTGCTGTGATTCTATGGTGTTTGGAGGTGTTTCTCTTTGTGGGTATCGAAAATGGGTCTTGCATGGCAAATGGGCACTGATTTTTTATTTATAAAGGGGCTAAAAATCGAGAAAAAAACACCCCTGTCCGGCCCTATATGCGATACAGATATGCGGTTCGCATATTTGACGTGGCCACCGAAAAAGTGGCCCTAGCCTTTACCGCAAATTCGATGTTAAGCAGGGTTTGCGGTTCGCATTTCAATTATGTGATCGCATTCTTGACCGTATTTTCGACATTAAATTTCTGTCTCAGTCTGCGGTCTCTGTGTCAAGAATGCGGTCCGCATTTCATGTTTGCGGTTCGCATTTTTGGTTGCATTCTTGACGCGAATCTTGCCCAGAAATCTGTTTGAGTTTACTATCCCATTGTGAGTTATGCGGTCCGCATTTTCGCATCTGGTTCTTCTGCCACTTCTTTTCTAAGGGTGAATTAGTCCGTTTAACCACCCAAAACTCACCCGAGGCCTCCGAAAACTCAACCAAACATGCCAACATATCCCATAATATTTTCAAACTTGTTCCAACCATCTGAACGCCCCAAACAACCTCTTAACACCAAATTCACGTTGGATTCCAGCCTAAGGATTTCAAAATCTTCAAGATCGCTCTTTTGATCTAAACCCAACCAAACTACGTCCGAATGACCTGAAATTTTGCACACAAGTTATAAATTACATATCGAAGCTACAAGAGCTTTCGGAATTTCATTCCGACCCTCGGATCAAAATCTCGCCTATCAACCGGAAATCGCCAAAATTCTAACTTCGCCAATTCAAGTCTAATTCTACACGGGATCTCCGAAACCAATTCCGATCACACTCCTAAGTCATAAATCACCTCCCGAAGCTAACCGAACCATCGGAACTCACATCCGAACCCTCTAACTCATAAGTCAATATCCGGTTGACTTTTCCAATTTAATCCTTCTTAAAAGAGACTAAGTGTCTCATTCTTACCAAATTTACTCGGAACGCAAACTACTCAACTCGATTACATAAAACACGGATAACGAAGCGTAAATAAAGTAGAAATGGGGAAGACGGAGTGGTAACCCACGAGACGACTAGTTGGGTCGTCTCCCCACAATATTACATATCATTTGTAGGATATATACTTAATTTATGTATATACACTTTATTATAAATTAGTGGTAGACTATATTAAAATTGTTCTATGTATTTTAGCAAAGTGTTAATTAATATTTGTATATTGTATAGTTATAATATATATATATATATATATATATATATAATATATGTATTATATATATTTTATACTATTATTATTCTTGGTTAATAATAATATTTACATTCCCCAAGTTTGCTTTAAAAATCAAACTCATCCTCTAACTTTGAACAAATATCATTCTGCTCCTCGTATCAAAGGTGACTTCTTAAAATACCTATTTTACCTTCTATTATTTTTATTCTTTAATATAATAATATTTTTTTATTTTAATTTATGCTAAAGACGTGCCTATAGACAAATTAAAGAAACTTTTTCGAAACCCAAAAAAGTGAGAAGTAGTAATCAAGCATATAAGTTAATGATGTTCAATAGTGAAATAAATGAGAAAAATATAAAATTATAATAAATAATTTACTCATATCAGTAATTTTATTAATAACAATCAAAACTCAATCTGTTTACAAAATTAAGAACAAATGAGAGTGAAAATTTTATAAATTATATAATGCAGGGAATAGAAAATAATAGTCGAAAAATAGAGGTAAATTTTATAATAAATTTATAAAAATTATCTATGTACACTTTACATGAACATTAATTATAACGTAGAAAGAATTCTATTAATAACAATAAAAAACTCAATACTATATACACATAGAAAATAATAAAAATAGTGAAACTTAATATCACACACCGACATACATTCTATGCATTTTAATATGTATAATATTAAAATAGTAATAATAAAGTAGCAATATATCTTTTAATAAATTCATAATATAACTATTTTATTTATAATGTTAGTGAACTTAAATTGAATTATGTGATAAGATATATTATTTAAATTATGAATAAATACATGCATTAAAAAATATCTAGATAATATAAAAAGAGTATTACGTTATGGGGAGTTGGAAATGTCAAAGGATAAAATAGACATTACGTAGGATAAAAGGATAAAAATGACAATCGTTTAAAGTTGGAGAATGAGTTTGATTTACAGTAAACTGGAGGATGTAAATAATTTTCACCCATTATTCTTATATATAATATACAGTGTGTGTGTGTCTCTATATATATATATATATATATATGAAATATCTTTTGTATATTGTGTACTAACATATAATAGTTGTATTATTAAAACTGTATAGATGATGAAAGGATGAAAGAATGGAGAATTTTCATCCGAAATTATGCAACGTATTTTTATGGAGTCCCTATTTTCATGGAGGATGTAGTGTATATGAGATAGTGTTATAACTGTAAAAAATGTATTTATAGAAATAATCAATAGTTAATAAATTGAAGATTTTTTATGAGCTAATTTATGGGATATGTTTCAAAATAGAATTCCCCTTTATTAGGAAAGTCACCTTTTTTTAAAAAAAAATTCCCCTATATTAGGAAAGTTACCTTTGTTTTAGAGTATAAGTTTTATATATTTGTGGTAAAATATGTTATTCTACTACAAGATGTAGATTACGGAATATTTTCAGAATTCATAGGTAATATTACGCGGCGCCTTCCTGAGGTTCTTTGGAAGGGCAACGTAAGGCTAAGTAATCGATGTCAATACGATTGTTGTTGGCCAACTGAGGTCCCCTTCGTACGCTAAACTAGATTGTCAGTGCCGTACGGGAAAACCAATAACGTGAGCAATTGAGAACAGTGGAGAGAATTGAGAAGAAGAGCTTGCTTGTATAAATGAAAAGCTATTACAGACAGCTACGCGGTGTCGAGGGGGAGAGACACCAGTACAGAAAAATGCTTGCTTGCTAGAGAGAGTTTTGAATGCTTGATCCCCCCTAATAATGCTTAAAAAAAATAAACCAAAGTTACATGAGTTGACCTATGAAAGCTGTAAGTGCATACTAAAAGAAAATAAAGTAAATCTGTTATATATTTACAATGAAAGTGACTTAGTCTTCTACAAGGTAGAAACAAGTCTATATGCAGCAACTTTGTCATTAGGCTCAAGGTCCGCGTACGGCGTTGTCTGCGCGCGCGGCGCTGTGGGCATCTGCCTGTGGCTGGGCACTGGCGCTGGCTATCGGTGGGGCGACAGAGGCGCTTGCGCGCATGTCACTTGGAGCTGTCGAGACCACGGGGCCGACCGTGACGCTGGGCGTAGGGAGGCTTGCCAGGACGCCACGGGGCGCGTCCAAGGGGTCATGGAGCGCGTCCAACGTATTTTTATGAAGTCCCTATTTTCATGGAGGATGTAGTGTATATGAGATAGTGTTATAACTGTAACAAATGAATTTATAGAAATAATCAATAGTTAATAAATTGAAGATTTTTTATGAGCTAATTATGGGATATGTTTCAAAATAGAATTCCCCTTTATTAGGAAAGTCACCTTTTTTAAAAAAAATTCCCCTATATTAGGAAAGTTACCTTTGTTTTAGAGTATAAGTTTTATATATTTGCGGTAGAATATGTTATTCTACTACAAGATGCAGATTATGGAATATTTTCAGAATTGATAGGTAATTATGCAAACCTCCCGCCTAAGAAAAAGCCACAGCAAGACCAGTGAAGAGGCAAGCAAATCCAACAATCCAGATAGCAATATTAGCAGGAAGGAACACTCCCATAGCAATAATCATTGAACAAGCTGCTGCAATGGCACCTATTTTTCCAACAACAGACGCAGCAGCCACCCGTTTCTTACTTCTAAACCACATGGACGCAAAAGTGCCAATATATCAACAGCGTTAGCCACCGCCACAAAGTAATTTGAGCTTGTGGAAGCATAAGCCAAGAGGGAAATGGCTGCCTGACATGTGATCCCGAGAGTTATCTCCATCAGTTTTTCTGATATGGAATCTCTTGGTGAGTAAACAATCACTATATTATTGGATGCATCTTCATATATTCTAATGCATAGCTCTCCAACTGTAGTAGCAATCTGTGGAGTTGATGGGTAATTCGTGGTAATATTATTTGGAGTGAAGTGATTAGGATCAGTCAATTGACCTAAAGGAAGCATATTGAAACTTAGAAATTACACTTCTGCTCATGAGTTGGAGTACTGTAATTTTGACTGCAGAATTTAATAATTAATTAATCTTCTCTATATATAGGGAAAACTAGAATCAAGAGGAAATAATTGTCATCTACATTTTGAAGCTTCATGGGTTCTGCTAAACAATTTACATAAGTAGAAAAGTTGAGGTGAGAAGTATAGAATTTCCACTAATAACGCGTTCTACTCGCGTAGAGCTCATATTTGCAAGCTTCCTTTCTTTCGTATTCTACATGTGCACTGATAAAATCACATATTCACTTACTATAAACAGAGGCGGATCCAAACTCCATGGGTTATTGCTATAATTTGCTGTGATTTAATTTTAGCAAGCTTTTGCATATAAATTTATGTTCCATATGAAAGTTATGGGTTCAATTGAAGCCGTTTGATATAGGGTTCGCCCTTGACTATAGACTAATGGGCTTTCCACTAAAATGAAAATTTATATTTATGCATGCCTACTTAGTAGTTTACGATATATTTCTGTAAGAAAAAAAAAGAATTTAATATGTTTTTTTACCATTTCAGCTGCGTATATATGAAGGATTTTGTGCAAGTAATATATGAATTTAGTTTTAATTTACGATTTACTTTAGAAAATAATTTCTCATGAAGACACAGAAAACAAAAAAAAAATTATAAAAGACTAAGAAAGAAAGAAGTGAAATACAAGCTCTGACTTGTGCCGATATTAATACGTGGTCTTTCCTTCACTTTCTTTTGCAATTTTCCAGAAGTTCACACTGTCAATTAAATATGTCTTTCTCATGAGCAATCTCTATCTTCATGTTAAAACTTGTGTCATCAATAATTGGTTTAGTCACCTCAAATTTCCTCCGCAATTACTGCTAACGTATTTTCTCTGTCCTTGTAAATTCCTCAACAGTTTCTAGCTTTAAGGGTGTTTTTGTCACGAAGGAAAATAGTTTTTGAAAAATAATTTTTAATTTTTTAATGTTTGATTAACTTAATTGTTTTGAGATATATTTTTCTCTTGAACGTATTTTTTTTTAATTGGAAAAAAAATGATTTTCATACTAAAAGTAGCAAAAATATTCTTCAAAATTCTTTTTCAACCTTCCACACCCCACCCTCACTCTCCACACCCCAGCTTGTGTCCCCCTGCCACCTTCTGCGCTCGCACTACCACCTCGGGCCCTAAACCCCCACCTACCGTCCTCCTTCGCTCTTACCCATTTCGTCTTCTATAATATTTCTTAAATTATATATTTTTTAAAAAGTACTTTCTATTACCTAATCAAACACTAAAATAAGCATGTATTCCAAGAAAAACATTTTTCTATCATACTAAACACACACCTAAGTGTTATGCCAACAGCGTTAGCTTGGTCTTTCCTCTAATTTTCCATGCAAACTGCTCAGAACTTCTCCTTATTAATTACGTGGATGCCGCTTGGTCATACGTCAAATTGTTGGGTCAAATCTTTCAAGTCAAGGCAAAGTAATTATCTTGTTGCACATGATGTTTCTTGGCATCATCAGATAGCAAAGCGATATAAAGACATAACCATCATTTCTTTCCATCCACCAGCCATACTAGAATTCATATATTTGCATGTGAATATCTTGATCTTATTTGAGAGAAAGAGACAGAGGAGATGGGAGGCAAAAATCTCCTTAAGCAAAGAGGTCAGTTGATGCTGCTAACATCAATTGAAGAAGATCGGCTAACGGCAGCCAAGATTGTGACTATTACTTCTGGGGTAGCAACTTTCTTGCCTTTTCTTCCCTACAAATATATAGGCCAAAACCGTGTCCTTGTATTCATTTCTAAGGAAATGCAGTCACTTTACCATGCATTTGTGGTATTTCTTATGTTATCTTTCGCGACTTCGTTCAGTGCATTGTACCTGAGCAGCAAATGGCCAAAGGCAGCAAAGTTCTGCAAATTCTGCTCCATCACTTGCTTGGTGTCCGCCATGGCTTCCGCTACATATTGCTTTTTCTTAGTTTGATGAAGCAAGTATTATACTCCCAGTCGCAGTATTGTACTGGATTCGTAATTTATTATTTGTACTTAGTTGTCGAATAAAATATCTAAATCAAAGCTACTAGTTTCAGATGAATCATAGCTTAATTCACCGGCCAAATCTTCCCCTGTTCTCTTCTCCGTTGTAATAAGGATATATTCTTCTACTATGTCTAGGTAACTAAGTTTAGTATTTGATTTTTACTCGTTAATTAGTATGTACATGCGCCGAACCCGGCGTACACATCATGTCTATTACTAAAAATTCGCGTCCAAACAATATTTTTCTCTATTCCATATATAGTTCTAGAAATATTACGCATCCTTATGTATCACATTCATCTCTGTAGAGATATTAAATGTAGTTGAGGCATTTTGTACATTGTGTTAGTTAACATGTAATTTTTTAGATACATCTATTAGTTGGCTAGTTGGGACAACTTTGTATATACTAGACACAATTTGTACACTGTAGACATAAGAAAAGAAATACATATTACAATTTCTCTGTACGATCTTTCGTCTCTCACTCTATATTTCCTCTCTTCTTCTCACTAGACCTTACCTCCATTTTCATGGCAGATCTAAGTTAGTTTTGACATGGTATCAGAGCCGGTCGAGTACGATCTGTAATCTAAAGCTTTTAGTTACTCTCAAGATCTCCAAATCAAGTTCTCTCTTCTTTGATTTTCATCCTAGCCCTATTTCTGACTAATGACGAATTCAACTACGATGACGAGTGATTCTCCCCAAACTGGAGTCGGAACTTCATATGCAAGCGTTCAATTTCTCGATAGCAATGAGCCGCTGTTTGTTCATCCCTCACACGCCGGGATTGCATTGGTTCCTCAATTGTTGGTCGGAACAGAAAACTACTCGGAATGAAGTCCCTCTATGAAAATGTCGCTTTTGGTGAAGAGCAAAATAGGTTACATTGACGGAACCTGTACTAGGGAAAAATATGGAGCAGATTCGTTAAGGTTGCACCAATGGGATCGATGTAATGCCATTATACAGTCGTGGATCATGAGTTCAAGGGCGCAGGAGCTTAGGAAAGGAATTGTTTACTCCTTGAATGCACAGAAGGTTTGGGAAGCTTTTAGAGAAAGGTTTGACAAAGTAAACGCGATGAAGGTGCATCACATGAACAGAGAGATTAACAGTTTGACTCAAGGAATATCGAGTGTCTCAATCTATTACTCAAAGTTAAAACATCTATGGGCTGAGTTTTAGTCGATTATACCATTTCCTGGGTGCAATTGTGTAATCTAGAGAATTTGTAGAGTTTTTACGCCAACAAAAATTAATGAAGTTTCTAATAGGACTGAATGACACATATTCTCCACAAAGAAGCCAAATCCTGATGATGAATCTTACGCCTACAATTGATCAAGCTTATTAGATGTTAATCAAGGAAGAAAGCCAGATATTGAATAGCAACTTAGGAGTGCAAAGTGGAATTCTAGGGAGTGCACCTATGGATGGAGAATCCAGTGCTATGATATCGATGAACACCTTCAATGCAAGGCCTAGGAGGAATGCGAACCTGCAATGTGACTATTGCCATATGAAGGGACACACAAAAGAAAATTGCTACAAGCTGATTGGTTATTTAACAGGGCCCAAGTTCAACAACAACAATAAAAGAAGAGGAGGTTACAATGGTGCTCCAGCAGTGGTACATAATGAAAATGTAAAGGCAAAAGAAGAAATGTATACTACTGGGACAACAAGCATTGGACATACAGGAGGTCTAGCATCTGCACCTATTTTTACTCATGAGCAATATCAATAGATACTTATGTTGTTGGACAAGAATAAAGGATCAGTTGCAATAGAGATGGTAAATAGGGCAGAGTCAGTTGCAAATAAGACAACTAACATGGCAGGTAAGTCTGTTACTAACTATGGTTGTTGAATAATTGATTCCGGAGCCTCAAATCATATGGCCTCTTCCTTGCATCTGTTTTCTCACACACAACCTATACCTTCTAATTCTGTGCACTTACCTAATGGGGATAGTACTAATATTACTCATTCAGGGTCTTGTTCTCTACCTAATTCACAAGTCTTACACGATGTATTATATGTTCCACAGTCTAAGTATAACATGTTGTCTGTCTCCAAATGCACTACAGATTTAAAGTGTTTAGTAGCTTTTTATCCTAATTTCTGCCTGTTTCAGGACCTCTTCAATGACAAGGTGAAAGGGATTTGTAATGAAAAGATTGGGCAGTACATTCTCAATTCTTGCACACCTACTACTACTCCTGCCTCTAAGTGTTTGTCCTCTTCTCTCTAGAATAACTCAAATGTTTTATTGCATCAAAGACTTGGTCATGCACATTAAACTATCCTACTGAAAATTCCTGCAGTTAGAAATCACTTGTCAAAGTCCAATTACTGTAATTGTTCAATTTGTCCTTTAGCTAAACAAACTAGGTTACCATTCCCTATTAGTAATTCTAAGTCTACTTCTGCATTTGAATTGGCGCGTATGAATGTTTGGGGTCCATATAGAGTTTGTACTCTCTTCAGATACTTTCTGATGATTACTCTAGAATGACTTGGACCTTCTTATTAAGAGTCAAAAGTTATGTATTTGTTTTTTAGAATGATTTCTTCCAACTGATTGAAAACCAATTTTCTTCCAATGTTAAGACCTTTCGGTCAGACAATGGTTATGAATTTTTTAATACACTTTGTTCAATTCTTAGGAATTATACTTCAAAGTAGTTGTGTCCACACCCTTCAACAGAATGGGTAGTGGAAAGAAGACATAGACACCTTCTTGAAGTTAGTAGAGTCTTGAGATTTCAAGCCAATATTCCTTTAAAATACTAGGGTGAGTGTATTCTTGCAGCCACCTACATCATTGATAGATTACCTAGTAGTGTTCTGAATGAAAAGACTCCTCATGAGTTGTTCCATGGTCATCCTCCTAGCCTACATCATATGAGAACATTAGGATATTTGTGTTATGCCACAAGACCCCACTACAGTGATAAGTTCTCTGCCAAGTCTTGGCCTGCTATTTTCATGGGTTATTCCTTAAATCAAAAGGGTTACAAACTTTATGACATGGAGTCTAGGAAATTCTTTGTCAACAGGGAAGTTGTGTTTAAAGAACATATTTTTCCTTTCAAATTCCCCAGATCCCATTTCCTTCCTTCCAATGCATCTTCTTCTGCTCCTTTTCATCCTGAGCTCCTTCTTAATCATATACTTGAACCTTCCTTTGATTCAGCTCCTCCAACTGAGTCTACACCTATCTCCCCTGATTCATCATCACCTGCTATCTCCTTTTAACATATGCCAACCTCTCCCACCCCTTCTCCTACATTTGTTATTCTTGTAACTACTACTCCTAATCAACCTAGAAGGTCAGGAAGGGTAACCAGACCTTCTATTTGGTTAACTGATTATGTATATTCCCCCTTACCTACTACTTCTTCTTCCTCTTCCTATTCCATTCAATAATTTGTCTCCTACTCTCTTCTATCTTCACACTTGAAGTCATTCCTTGCTTCTTTTTCTTCAGACACTAAAACCTCTTCTTTCTCAAGCAAGTAAAAATGCTAGGTGGATTAAAGCCACGCAATTGGAGATTGAGGCTCCAGAGCAAAACCACACATGGGAAGTAGTGGATCCACCTACTGGTAAGGTCCCCATTGATTGCAAATGGGTTTACAAGATTAAGTACAATGCAGATGGTTCAGTAGAGAGATTCAAAGCCAGACTAGTTGCTAAAGGCTACACACAACGAGAAAGACTGGATTTCTGTGGCATATTCTCCCCTGTGGCCAAGCTCGCTACTGTAAGGACTATAGTTGCTACTGCAGCCCTTAAGGGCTGGCCTATTTTCCAAATGGATGTTCATAATCTCTTCCTCAATGGTGACCTTGAGAAAGAGGTGTACATGTCCCTGCCCCAAGGCTTTAGTAGCCAGGGGGAGCATAGAGTATATAGGCTACTAAAATCCTTATATGGTTTAAAACAGGCATCTAGACAATGGAATTTAAAACTAACTCAAGCTCTATTAGATTCTAGTTTTGCTCAAAGCAAACATGATTATTCATTGTTTACCAAGGCTGCCAAAAACAAGTTTGTGCATATGCTGGCATATGTAGATGACTTGCTTGTAACTGGGAATGATCTAGAGGAGATTCAAAATGCAAGGTTGCATTACACCAGAAGTTCAAGTTAAAAGACCTAGGGGAGTTGAGGTACTTCTTACGGATAGAATTTACAAGGTCTAAAGAGGGAATACTAATGTCACAAAGGAAATATGCAGTGGAAATGATCGCAGATGTGGGACTAGCAGGCTCAAAGCCAAAAGATACACTTATGGAGCAGAATATAAAGCTTTTAAGTACAGAATTTGATGAAAGTATCAATGTTACACCTCTGATAATTAGAAAACTTTTGTACCTCACAATAACCAGACCGAACATTTCTTATGCAGTTCAATGCCTAAGTCAGTTCATTCATGCACCAAGAGATCTTAATATGAAGCAGCTCTACATGTAGTTAGATACATAAAAAGACAAAGGTCTAGGAATTCTCATGTAAGCAAAGGGACACAACATATTGAAGCTTACTGTGACTCTAATTGGGCATCTTGTTCCATGTCAAGGAAATTTGTGACTGGATACTGTATTAAGTCAGGAGATTCATTGATCTCTTGGAAAGCTAAGAAACAGAGTACTATCTCTAGAAGTTCTGCAGAAGCAGAATATTGAAGCACGGCACCCACAGTTGCAGAGCTGGTTTGGCTCAATGGCTTGCTTAAAGAGTTAAGAATGGATGTGCAATTACCAATGAAAACTCGAAAAAAGGATAGGCCCATCAACATTGACTCTTTAGATGATATCGAAGCGGAGTCCTCGGGGTAGTAGTCAATCCGATGTAGCTACGCATTAATAGACGAGTACCCATGAATATAGCTATTTTGTGACAACAAAGCTGCATTACGAATTGTAGCAAATACTATGTATCATAAAAGAAGAAAACACATAGAAATAAATTGTCACTTCATAAGAGAGAAACTATAGAGGGATTGATTGAGACTTCTCACATATCAAGACAACAACAACTAACAGACATTTTGATAAAGCTATTTGGGCATCAGCAGCATGCTTTTCTGTTGTCCAAGTTGGGAATGAAAAATATTTTCCATTCTCAACTTGAGGGAGAGTGTAGAGATATAAAATGTAGTTGAGGCATTTTGTACAATGTGTTATTTAATATGTACTCTTCTAGATACACATCTATTAGTTGGCTAGTTAGGACAACTTTGTATATATTAGACACAATTTGTACACGGTAGACATTAGAAAAGAAATACATATTACAATCTCTCTCTCTACAATCTTCTGCCTCTCACTCTATGTTTCCTTTCTTCTTCTCACTAGACCTTGCCTCCATTTCCATGGCAGATATAGATTAGTTTTGAACAATCTTTTATATGGACGATGGCTTATACCAACCAGGGGCAGAGCTAGAAGGTGGATCCGAACTCCCTTCAACAAAAAAATATATCGTATATATAATGTCAATTTTTTTTTATTATATATAATAGATATCGAACCCTAACTGTTGAACTCCCCTTACTGATGAAGTATTGAACACATTAACGAGTTCATAGAGTGCTCTAATAAAAATGATCACTTGTTATAAAAAGTAAAAAAATTGTAACAATAAAGACAAAATCAGACATGTAGCATCGACTTCAAACATGATAATCTTTAACCTAAAAAAGAGGAGATGTACAGATCTTCTGAGAATATAAGTAAGATCATGTTCGCCGGAAGTATCTTCACGGGAGATTAGCATTGTTCTAATTCAAATAAATGTTATCAGGAATCTCAGGGGTATAATTGTAAATAAAATATTATACCGTTAAAAACCAAACACATATTTAAGTTATACTATGTATATCCAATTTCTAATACAATGAACAAAGCGCCTCATATAAAATAAAATATATATTACAATTCCTATATTATTAATCCCTGCAAAACTTATTTCTAAATCAAATAGACCCCTATATTTTAATAAAGTTTTATTATCATCCACTTAAAGATTTTTGCAAAGATGAAATTTCATCCCTATTCCATACATTTCATTGTTATTCATCATTGTCACCGGCCACTAACTTACCACTATACTACCATCACTACTACCGTAGCTCATTATTATCAATTACTGCCGTCTACCATCCAAAGCCACAACAATCACCACCACGTATCACCATAGCTGATTGTCATTGTGACTAGCCACCATTACCACCAACCAATATAGTTACCCCTACAGCCACACAATCACCACCATCAGCCACCAATACCCAACTACTGTAATCAGCCGCCACCGCCAGCTACTACTATCAATCATCGCTGTTAACCAACTGTCTGTCGCATCACAGCTCGCTACTACATTCAAATCTCTCTAGTTTGTTTGTTCCGATAATTTTTTGCTACTATAGTGAAGTGTTGTTAAAAAGACATATATTATAACATAACATAAAAATTGATTCCCAAAAAATTTGACTTTTATAATAAATGGTTGTTATATGGATATGCTATTATAGAGAGATCAACCTATATCACAAATACCACTTTTTTATAAATAAAAAAAAAAATTATTTACCCCCAAAAATGAGTAACAATTAAATTTGTACGCGGTTTAAAAGATATGTGATTTAATTCGATACGAATGATTAAGAACAACAGGTAAATAGAGATAACTAGAATTTTTTCACCATGGAGGAGTAAAGCATTAGAACTCTAGTTAATCGTTATTCTACTAACTCTATATATATCAATTTTGTTCTCTTTTACATGCGACACACACGTACAGAAGTGAAAGCACGAATTGAGAGCAAACTAGCAAGCATTTTGTGAGCAATTCCTGTGATATTCAAGAGTATGATCCTGAAACTACATGAATCGGATTGAAGAACCGGTTCATAAAGAGTTTTATGTGTCTTTCTTTATTTCTAATTCAGAGTATAGTGGGCATTTTGAATTGTACCTTTCAGCTTTCTTAAAAGCAAATTGTACTAGGTCCCTGAATTGTATCATTTAAGTTAGAATTAACTTGAAGTACTCGCAACAATTTGTTGCGTGTTGCTACAAGGGTTAGAGTTAATCCTTAGGTTTGCAAGACTTTATAAACTTTGTTGTTGGCTCAGAGTTGTAGTTAAGTATTTGGAAAAATCCTACTGAATAGTATGCCGTAGTTTTTTCACCTTTTGAGTTAAGAAATGCATAGAAGAACCAGGTCTTTCGATAATCCAGTGCATGCAAAAATTGAACACCACATAAATTACCCCTCTTATGTGGCATTCAAGTGTAAAACATCAGTTCGGCATGAACCTATTAATGTACTCAATATGGTGTAATTGGCACAAGCCATGGTCCATATAGGAGATGAATATGATATATATATATATATATATATATATATGGACATGCTGTGTAAGCGGGGGACGCGCACACATAGTAACATAGGAGTACAAATTACAGTAAATACTAAATTTAGATACTTAGATACCTGACATAGTAGGAAAAAATTATCTCTTTGCTTAGTTTGTTTCAGAATTCTCTTAAGGAGTTTTCCGTTATCCATGCATGCATAATATAAGGATTGATCTATTTAGTATGGCTGTTGGATTGGTCGAAATGCTGGTGTTTGAGTTTATTTATCATGGTTACATCCGATGATTTCCAAGAAACATGATGTGATGGGTTGACTTAGTAAATTTGACCCCAACAACTGGAGGTAACTCATAAAGCAAGAATTGCTAAGAAAGATTTAACAAAGGGAGTTTCCCGGCAACTGCATAGAAAATTAGAAGAAATTGAAGTCCAAGCCTTTGTTTTGACATAACTCATAAAGCTAGAAATTGTTTAAGAAAGTTAGATTTCACAGTTAGTAGGTTCAGGGAAATTGCGGACGAAATTAGGGGAAACTCATGAAGCTAGAAAATATTTTGATGAGGAAGATGTGAATTTCTGGGC
>MCJB01048694.1:4358-45413 GCA_002018475.1 Nicotiana obtusifolia
GCATGATATGGTTAGTCGCCCTCAGAGGCATTCAGATGGTACAGGTTATATGTCTCTTATCCTGATGCTTATTATTGTTCTTACAATATGTTTCCTGTCTTACACACTCAGTACATTATCCGTACTGACGTCCTTTATTTGTGGACGCTGCATGTCGTGCTGCAGGTCCGGGCAGAAAGATAGACGAGGCTCCCCCGCCACAGTAGGCTACCCAGTTCAGCGGATATTGGCAACGAATACTTATGACTCGGCTCTGCGCACGATCTAGATTCAGGAAAAAGGTAACAACCCTAAATGTCATGCAGCCTCCTGATTATAAATATGGCGCGCTACACATCCATAATCAAGACTCTACTAGACACGGCTCATAGACAACCCTAGGACAGACCTGCTCTGATACCAAGTTTGTCACGACCCAAGCCGGAGGGCCGCGGCTGGCACCGGACCCTACTCAACGGGCGCCGGCGTACCCTTCATCTGACCTTCCTTATTATCTATAAGGCTTGTCATATATATACAATCTTGAACAATAACCATAATGAACTGGGACATCATAACATGATACGAACCTACTTATATACATAATATGGACAACAAGGCTGCAATGCAAAACCATACAACAAAATATATACGTTTGCCGACAAGGAAATTCAACTGTACATAGGTCAACCCATCGCTTTTCTATGCATAATTTGATACTTGTCTATGAGCCTCTACAAAAACGTACATAATGCAATCTACGTCGGAACAAGGCCCCGACATGCCCAAAACAGAATGCATACCAAGACTGTGGCAAGTCCGAAGGATGGATCTCGCCAATATCTGCTGAACTGGATAGCCTACTGTGGTGGGGGAGCTTCGTCTATTTGCCTGCCCGGACCTGCAGCACGACATGCAGCGTCCACAAATAAAGGACGTCAGTATGGATGATGTACTGAGTATGTAAGACAGGAAACATAATGTAAGAACAATAATAAGTATCAGGATAAAAGACATATAACCTGTACCATCTGAATGCCTTTGAGGGCGACTAACCATATCATGCCTGACGTGTATATACATATACATATATATATATATATATATATCCTTCTGAAAATTATCATATACATATATACGCCTCTGTGGGCCTCATCATCATCTTATACATATGCCTCTGTGGGCCTCCTCATTATCATACCCAACTGATCAGTGGTTGCACAATAGGTGCCTGCCCGACCGACTATAGCGCGGCGCGGTAGAGTAAAATAGTTGTCGTCTATAGCGCGACTAAATAGAGTAAAACATATATTTGCACAATAGGTGCCTGCCCGGCCGACTATAGCGCGGCGCGGTAAAGTAAAATAGATAATGCATGCTGGACTCATAAGATACATACTATCATAGTGCCGTAAGGTCGAAGAAATAATAACATATCAATTCTCCCATAAGAGGGGAAACAATATACGTATTACTACCTTCTAAGAGTAGAGTATTTTTGGGGTTCATTACATTGTGTACAGTCAGAGTCGTGCAAAAGAAGGAAAAGGACAGTCTCACATACCTTGCAATACTTTCCAATCTCAAGCTATGAAACTTCCACGACTTCTCAGTCTACAATAAGAGAAATGACACTACCGTTATCGTTTAAGCGTCGTAACTATTATGTATCGACTGTAACCTATTTTGCGATAAAACGGACAACAACTCCCCTATATATAGGAATTCTCAAAATTTAACACAATCAGCAAACAGCCCAAACAACATCAATAATAATCATGTTAAGCCTCCCAAAACAGTCCACGCACAAGCCAATCGCTTTATACATACGATGGCCAATATAGTCGTGTCAAACGATCCGGAAATGTTACGAACAACTATCAGCCCACAACCCTAAATATATATGGTGTTTCTCCACACCCTTCCTCCTCCAAAACACCACAAATCAGTAGTAAAACATGCAGCTTTACAGCAACACAAAACAGTCCATAAAACAGTCCACTACAAGTGAATAACTCGAACTCACGGCTTCCGATCACCGTCCCGTGAGTTCTTACATATATAGAACGACTTACCAAGACTTAACAGTAGAAAAAATGTATTAAAGAGGGCAGTAAACTCACCTTACTTGTTAGATAACTCAGCCCTTGCTTTGGTTCTTCACACCCTAGGTTTCACCTCCAATTAGAACTTGAAAGAGGGGGAAAATCGATTAGGGTTTGTGTGGGATTTTCGGGGAGGGGTTGCTGGGGTTCTATTTAGGTTTTGAAGGTCTGGAATAATAGTGAAATAACTGACTTTAAAAGCTCTTAAAATCCCTCTCTTGGCCGACTTTGGGGCTTTTAATTTTATCCCTTAATTTTGGCAAGTAGGTGATGCACCTACTTGTCTCCTACCAGCCTGTGCAGTTCTGCGGAAATACAATTGTCTCAATATTACGAGATTGTATTGACAAACGGTTTGATGCGTTGGAAACTAGACTCATAGACCTTTAATTTGGTAGGTAGATCACCACATAATTCCTTGTAAATTGGGAGAAAAGCTCAGAAACATTTGACCTAACGTTTAAGTAAAATTGTGAACCTAAGTTGCGACAACTTTTGTCGACTTTTGTTTCATAACTCGTTTGACTTCAAGACTTATGAAACGGATATCATATGATTCAAATACCTTAAAACATGACCTCTTGGTGATGTTAATCACCTCTCGATTTACCCGAAGATACGAGTTACAACATCCTTAACTCGTTTATCTTCTAATACTTGTTAACCACCCTTATTCACCCTTGCATCATTTAAGACCAATAGGACTAAACTCTTATTGTCTCAAAGGTAATTCTCTTCTCGAACCTATGCAGACTGTCTAACAGTGTGATCTAACATGTACAAATATGGGTTATAACATTATTACAGCCTGTCATGGCAGGGGCTATGTGAGTCGTCCAGCTCATTCAGCACTTCCAGCTTCTAGCGGTAATCCGGCTACTTCCAAGTCTCAGGTTTCCCATTATGCACTGCCACTGTCTAGTGCACCTCATGCATGGGGTGCTTTCAACAGTCAGTCCAGCCGAGCAGGCCGAGCCATTTTCAGCAGCCACGCCCACCGAGAGATTGCTTTGAGTGTGGTGATACTAGACATATGGTTAGAGACTTCCCCAGACATAGGAGGGGTGCACTTCCACTAACAACTCAGGCTCCGTATATTCCACCGGGTCAACAAACTTTTTAGGCCATGGTTGCTGCTCCAGTTACCGCTCCACTTGCACAGCCAGTTAGGGGTGGAGGTCAGAGAAGGGGAGGCTAGGCTAGATGCTATTCTTTTCTTGGTAGGATGGAGGCGGTTGCATCAGATGCAGTTATCAGGTATTGTTCCTGTTTGTCATAGAGATGCATCGATCTTATTTGATCCAGGCTCCACTTACTCATATGTATTATCTTACTTTGATCCGTATTTGGGTATATCTCGTGATTCTTTGAGTTATCTTGTATATATGTCCACGTATGTGGGAGTGTCTATTTGTTGTAGACCGTGTGTATCGGTCGTGTTTAGTTGTTATAGGTGGGTTTGAGACCAGAGTTGATCTATTTTTGCTCAGTATGGTAGACTTTGATGTTATCTTGTGCATGGACTACTTGTCACCCTATCATGTTATTCTTGATTGTCACGCCAAGGACATTGGCTATGCCAAGTTTACCACATCTGGAGTGGAGGGATACTTTTGATTATGTTCCTAGCAGGGTTCTATCTTTCCTTAAGGCACATCAGATGGTTGAGAAGGGGTGTGATGCATACCTAGCATTTCTAAGAGATGTCAGTGTTGATACTCCTACCGTTGAGTCAGTTTTGATAGTGAGAGACTATCAAGATGTATTTCCGGTAGATGTTTCGAGCATGCCGCTCGATAGAGATATCGATTTTGGTATTGACTTGTTGCCGGGTACTCGGCCCATTTCTATTCCAATATATCATATGGCCCTAGTGAAGTTGAAGGAGTTAAAAGGAGAAGTTGCTAGAGTTGCTGGATAAGGGTTTCATTCGGCCTAGTGTGTCACCTTGGGGTGCTTCAACTCTATTTGAAGAAAAAGACTGTTCTATGCGCATGTGTATGGGTTATGGGTAGTTGAACAAAGTTACAATGAAGAACATGTATCCATTGCCACGCATTGATGACTTTTTTGATCAGCTACAGGATGCTAGAGTGTTCAAAAAGATTGATTTGCGGCCAGGGCATCATCAATTGAAGATTCGGGATCTGGATATTCCGAAGACTGCTTTTTGGACTCAGTATGGTTACTATGAGTTTCTTGTGATGTCATTTGGGCTGACCAATGCCCAGCAACATTCATGCACCTGATAAACAATGTATTTTACCCATATCTTTGTTCATTCGTCATTGTGTTTATTGATGACATCTTGATGTTCTCCCGCAGCCAGGAGGATCATGAGTAGCATCTGAGGATTGTGCTCTAAACCTTGAGAGGAAAGAAGTTGTATGCAAAATTATATAAGTGTGAATTCTTGCATAATTCAGTGGCGTTTTTGGGTCATGTGATGTCGAGTTAGGGGATCAAGGTAGACCTGAAGAATGTTGAAGCAGTGCAAAGTTGGCCCAAACCGTCTTCAGGTACTGAGATTCGGAGTTTCCTTGGGTTGGCCGGATATTATCGTCATTTTGTAGAGGGTTTTCATCCATTGCTGCACCTATGACCAGATTGACCTAAAAGGGTGCTCCTTTCAGATGGTCCGAGGAGGAGTGTGAGGAGCGCTTCGAAAGCTCAAAACTGCTTTGACTATAGCCCTAGTGTTAGTATTGCCTAAGGGTTCGAGGTCTTACTCAGTGTACAGCGATGCATCACGTGTTGGCCTTGGCATAGTGTTGATGCAAGACGGTGGGGTAATTGCCTACGCGTCTCGACAGTTGAAGATCCATAAGAAGAATTATCCTCTCGACAACTTGGAATTGGCAGCTATTGTTCATGCCTTGAAGATTTGGCGGCACTATTTGTATGATGTCCCTTGTGAAGTCTATACCGACTACTAGAGTGTAAAACATCTGTTCTAACAAAAAGATCTTAACTTTCGGCAGGGAAGATGGTTAGATATTTT
Organism: Nicotiana obtusifolia; assembly: GCA_002018475.1. Taxonomy (NCBI): domain Eukaryota; kingdom Viridiplantae; phylum Streptophyta; class Magnoliopsida; order Solanales; family Solanaceae; genus Nicotiana; species Nicotiana obtusifolia. The sequence goes on from MCJB01048694.1 coordinate 9,444, forward strand.
TAAATACTATGATATCTCTATTCTATATCATTCTAGGAAGACCAATGTGGTGGCCGATGCCTTGAGTCGAAAGGTGGAGAGCTTAGGCAGTTTAGCATATCTACTGGCAGCAGAGAGGCCATTACCATAGGATGTCCAGGCCTTGGCCAACCAGTTTGTTGGATTGGATGTTTTGGAGCCCAGTCGAGTTCTTGCTTGCATGGTTTCTCGGTCTTCTTTATATGATCGCATCAGAGAGCATCAGTATGACGACACCCATTTGCTTGTCCTTAAGGACACGGTGCAGCATAGCGATGCCAAGGAGGTTTCTATCGGAGATGATGGTGTGTTGCGGATGCAGGTCCAGTTATGTGTGCCTAATGTGGATGGATTACGTGAGTTGATCCTTCTGGAGGCCTACGGTTTGCAGTACTCGATTCATCTGGGTGCTGCTAAGATGTATTAGGACTTGAGGCAGCACTGTTAGTGCTGGAGAATGAAGAAAGACATAGTGAAGTATGTAGCTCGGTGCCTAAATTGTCATCAAGTGAAGTATGAGCATCAGAGGCCGGGTAGGTTGTTTAGAGACTTGAGATTCCTAGGTGGAAATGGGAGCGTGTTACCATGGACTTTGTAGTTGGGATCCCACAGACTCAGAAGAAATTTGACGTTTATAGGTGATTGTGGATAGGTTGACCAAGTCGGTGCATTTCATCCGGTGGCAGCTACCTATTCTTTAGAGCGGTCGGCTAAGATTTATGTCCGCGAGATTGTTCGTCTTAACGATGTGTCGATGTCCATCATTTCAGATCGGGGCACACTATTCATATCACATTTCTGGAGGGGCGTACAGCATGAGCCAGGCACACGTGGTTGAGGTGAGGAAAACCTTTCACCCCTAGACGGACAGGTAGTCCGGGCACACTATTCAAATAATGGAGGATATGCGCGCCTGTGTTATGGATTTCGGGGGTTCTGTGATCGGTTCTTGCTGCTTGCAGAGTTTGCCTACAACAACAACTACCAATCGAGTATTCAGATAGCTCCTTATGAGGCCCTATATGGGATACAGTGTCATTCTCCAGTTAGTTGGTTTGAAGCAGAGAGGCTAAGTTATTGGGCACAAATTTGGTTCGAGATGCCTTGGAGAAGTCAAGTTGATCCCGGATCGACTTCGTACAAACAAATATAGATAAAAGATTTATGCAGATCGAAGGTTTGCGATGTTGCGTTTATGGTTGGAGAGTGAGTTTTGCTCCGGGTTTCACCCATGAAGGGCGTGATGATGTTTGGGAAGAAGGGCAAGTTAAGCCCTAGGTATATTGGCCATTTTAAGATCCTTGAGAGAGTGGGAGAGGTGACCTACACGCTTGCATTGCCACCTAGTCTAGCTACAGTTTAACTTGTGTTCCATGTTTCCATGCTCCAAAAGTATCACGGTGATCCGTCCCATGTTTAAGATTTTAGCTCAGTCCAATTGGACAGGGATTTGTCTTATATTGAGGAGCCAGTGGCCATCTTGGATAGGCAGGTCCTAAAGTTGTGGTCAAAGAACATTGCTTCAGTGAAGGTTCAGTGGAGGGGTCAACCAGTCGAGGAGGGGACTTGGGAGATCGAGCATGATAAACGTAGCTGTTATCCTCATCTTTTCACTACTTCAAGTATGTCTATATACTTGTACGAGGATGAACGTCTGTTTTAAAAGGGGGAGGATGTAACGACTCAGCCAGTCGTTTAGCGTATTCTAGCCCCGTTCCCCTATTTATTGCCTCCTCTATGTTATATTGTTGTTTTGTGACTTGTTGGGGTGGTTGGTTTGGTTTCGGGTGAGGTTCGGAGTGAAATAAGACACTTATTCCCAAAGTTAGACGCTTAAGTGATAAGCTTCGAGCAGGTTCGCAAATGTGTTTTAGAACTTGATGGTATGTTCAGACGGGGTCCCGGGGGGCCCAAGGTGTGATTTAGATTGAAATCGGGCTCATTTGAGAGAGATTTTCAATGAATTCATCAGGGTATGTGATTTTAACTCGGATTTGATTATTATACATGAATCTATCATTGTTTTTACCATTCAATTAGTGTTTTGAGCTGGAAAAATTGGAAAATTTTTGTGAAAACTTCCTAGGCTATATTTTGAGGATTTGAAGGTCGATTTGACGTCAGAGTTGAATAATTTTAGTATGGTTGGACACGTTATTAAATAGGTATTCTGACTTTGTAAGTTTGGTCAGGTTTTGAGACTCAAGCCTGGGGTTGACCTTCTGAGTTGACCTTTTGATTTTCTTTAAATATTGCAACTTTATTATCCGGAATAGTTTCCTATGGTTTGTATTTATGGTATAAAGTTATTTTGGCTACATTTGTGCCTTTTAGAGTTGGATATTCGCAGAAAAGGCTTACTAGTGGATTGAGTTAGCTTGTTTGAAGTAAGTATCTTGTCTAACTTTGTCTGGATGAATTACCCCTTAGGATTTGGGTTGATTGTACTATTTTTGATATGTGAAAGACGTGTATGCAAGGTGGCGAGTGGGTACACAAGCTATATGTGGTATTTGGTCGGTTTAGGCTATTTAGACTCTTTTTCTGACTTTAATTGACTTGTCATAGCACGTTATAGCTTCATTGTTAGTCTACCCTTACATGTATTAATCTTCCCTCATGTGCCTTATTTGATAATTTTAAAACTTGTTCCACTCTTCACTTGTTAATTGCTATTATATGCTTTAGTTGAAGTTATTGTTTTCCTTATTGCCTATACTTCTTTAATTGTTGAATTGGTTGCTTGAAGTTGTTGTTTTTCACTGAATATCTTTTTGTTGAGTTATTGGTGTTGAAGTTGCAAAAGTCGTGATCACATTGAGGCAAAGATGTTAATTGTTGAAATACCATTCTGGTTGAGTTATTCAATTTCAGTTTGCTATTATTGAGACTCTTGTACACATCATGGTTGAGCCGTGGGTGTTTGTTGTGGAAACAATGATATTGTTGATTGTTTTTGCAAGTTGCGGCATATGGGAACTTGAGGTGCGAGTTGTGATATGTTGTGATATTGATATGCATTTGGCGGTATATGGCTAGGGGTTGATATGCATGCGGTGAGATAAGGCAGGCTTCATACGCGTGTTGCTAGTAGGGGAACTACTTGAAGCCATACGGTGTGATAAGATGGGCTTAAACGCGAGTAGCTATTTCGGGAAAAATGATTTTCAAAACTAAATGTATGGCTCCTGCAGTAGTATAGGGAATGATTGTGATTGTGATTGTGAAATGAGATTAGGAGGCGATACCTCGGTTGTGATTCTTGTTGTTATCTCTCATTTACCTCACTTGTATTTGTCCACATTGTTTCCTTGATGTTCTTATTATTTGTTGCTTCTAGATGCAATTATTACTTTAAACTAAGTTGTAGTCTACCTTGTTGTATTTCTTATTGCCTTATTCTCCTCGTTTAGATTCATAGACTATATTATACTTGTTCAACTTCTTTTTCTTATTTTAGTATGTGTCTTGACCTGGCCTCATCACTACTCTACCGAGTTAGGCTTGATACTTACTGGGTACCGTTGTGGTGTACTCATACTATGTTTCTGCACATCCTTCTGTACAGATCCAAGTACCATATATCAGGCTAGGCACCAGTGAGTAGGGCTTCCAGATCGGACACTTCAAGGTATACATGCCTGCGTTCACAAGCCTCGGAGTAACCCTCTGTCCTTGTTTTCTATTGCATACTCTTTATTTAGATAGTGATGTATTAGGGATGTTTAGTACACTCGTGTAGAACTTGTGACTCAGTCTCACCAGATTTTTGGAGTTGTTGTTAGCTGTTTTGTGGAGTTCTTTTATGATAGCTGGTTGGTTTAAATTTGAAGTTCTATTATTATTTTTCGTTATTTCTTTATGCATGTTAGGCTTACATAATTTTAGAGAATAGCTGCCATCAGGACATCTTACGATGAGAGATTAGAGTCGTGACATAACCGACCGAAATCTATCGGCTAATTGTGGTCAAACCCTAGTCAACGGTCACTTAACTATACCGACCGTCTTAGCGATCGGTACCTTTAAATTCAAGATCTAAAATCGGGTTTCCCCCCTTGTTTCTTCTTCTCTTCCCATTTTTTCTAAGTCTTTCCTTCTCTTATCCCTCACACACATAGCCACTTCCTCACTCCTCTTCTTCTCCCTCACACACAACCCCTTCCCCACTCCTCCATTGCTACCCCCGCTGCCTCCGTTGCTGTCGCTGCCGCTGCGACTGCCCCTCCTCCTCCACCTACTAAAAATTCAAGGTTTAGATTTGTATAAATTTTTTGTATAGATCTTATGTTTTGTTAAATTTTAGTATATGAATTAGTTAATTAATATTTAAATTGATTGTTCAACTTTCAATTGAATTGAAATATTAGGGTTTATGTCTTGTTAACTTTGAATTACCTAGGGTGTAGATTGAATGTTTAAGTTTGTATTGAATTGAATAGTTTAGTTAGGAATTGAATGTTTAATTTTGAATTGAACTGAGTTTTTAGGATTTAGTTCTTGTGAATTGAACTTTTCGGGTATGAATTGAACTTTTAGGGTATGAGTTAAACTTTTGGGGTATGAATTGAATTGTTAATAGTTTACGTTTTGTGAGGTTAATTGAATTGTTTAGGGTATGAATTGAATTGTTTAGGGTATGCATTGAATGTTTAGGGTATGAATTGAACTTTTAGAGTATGAATTAAATTGTTGAGAGTTTATGTTTTGTGAGGTTAATTGAATTGTTAGGGTATGCATTGAATATTTAGGATATGTATTGAACTTATAGGGTATGAATTGAATTGTTAAGGGATTATGTTTTGTGAGGTTAATTTAATATTTTAAGGTATGAATTGAATTGTTTAGGTACTAATTGAATTGTTTAGGGTATGGGTTGAAATTTTGGGATATGAATTGAATTTTAGGGGTAAGTGTTGAACTTTTAGGATATGAATTGAACTTATAGCTTATGTTTAATTTTTATTAATCATAATTAATTATATTTATTATAATTTCATTTTAGTTTAATTTGTAAAAATTAATTATCTTAATTAACTAAAAATTAATTAATCAAATTATTATTGTAGAATAAATTAAGTAGTTATATTACTTTTAGAAATATCTCGATTTATGTTTGTTTTCTTTGTATAGATGGAATATCGTACTTAGATGTACAATATGAATTATCCTAATCGGCGGGGATTTAGGGTAGATTTTGTAGAAGGGGTTGATGACTTTATTGGACATGCAATGTCATTTCATCATACCAAATTGAAAGAGTAAATAGGTGTCCTTGTGTCAAGTATGATTGTGTGAAGTTAAAAAATCGGAGGAAGTTAAGATGCATCTTTATAGTAGGGGGTTTATAGAGAATTACTTCGTGTGGACTAATCATGGAGAGATCGATGGTAGCTGTGGATATTTCGTAATATGATTGCTGGTGAATGTAGTAGGTCAGTAGAGAATAGAAATCAAGATTCTAGAATTCATGATATGGTTGCCAATTGTTTTTGGGATGCACTTCAGGGTTAAGCCCGATGAAAATGTTGAACAGACTCCTAAGATGATGCAAAATATTTTTATGAACATTTAGAGGAAGCTAGTCGTCCACTACATGAAGGAAGTCCACACCCTGAGTAGTCCGTTGCGGTTAGATTAATAAGTATCAAATCTGATTGGAATATTTCTCAAGAGGCTATGGACTCTTTCATTGACCTTCTGAGTGAACTAGTTGACCTAGATATCAACTTAACCGGTGATTTCTATAAGGCAAAGAGATTGGTTTCTAAGTTAGGACTTTCATCGATGAGAGTTGATTGTTGTGGAGATGGTTGCATGTTATATATAAAGATGATGCAAACTTAGAAAGTAGTAAATTCTATGAAAAGCTTCATTTCAAGAGGCTTCCCATCGGGAATATGGTTTCCGTGAAGGCGATGCATTATTTTCCTCTTATACCTAGGTTATAGAGGTTATACGCGTCGATGAGTTCTACTCCTCATATAAGATGGCACTTTGAAAATAGAAGACCACCTGGTGTTATGTGCCATCTTTCAGATGGAGAAGCTTGGAAGCACTTTGATAGGACATATCCAAATCATGCTAGTGAACCAAGGAACATTTGGTTAGGTTTATGTGCAGATGGCTTCACACCTTTTTCTATATCTGTGACACCGTATTCATGCTGGCCTGTCTTTCTTAAACCTTATAATCTACCACCTGAGTTGTGAACGACTAGTCAATATATATTCTTAAACTGTATATCCACGGTCCACCTAATCTAAAAAGTTTGATTGATGTATATTTGCAACCTTTGATTGATGAGCTAAAATAGTTGTGGTATGATGGTGTTGAAACATATGACATATCAACCAAGTAGAATTTCAACTTACATGCTAATTTAATGTGGACTATTAACAATTTTCCTACGTATGGAATGTTGTCTGGGTGGATGACTGTTGGGAAGTTAGCTTGTCCTTACTGCACGGAAAATGGTAAAGCGTTCACCTTAAAATATGGCCGAAAGCAATCATGGTTCTTTTATCAACGCTAGTTCTTGCATGCTGATCATGTGTTTAGCAGGATGAAAAATGCATTAAAAAGAAAAAAGTGGAACATGATTCGCCACGTCTGATACTTTCGGGTGAGGAAATTTGGAAGAGGGTGTAGAACTTCACTATAGTTACTGAGGCTCCACCTTCTAGATTCCTCGGATATGGTGTTACTCAGAATTGGACGAAATAGAGTATATTTTGGGAGTTTCCTTATTGGAAAGATAATCTTCTCCGACACAATCTTAATGTCATGCATATTGAGAAGAATTATTTTTACAATTTGTTCAACACAGTGATGGACGTTAAAGGTAAGACAAACGATAACCCGAAGGCTAGAAGGGACTTACAAGAATATTGCAAGCGACCTGAATTATATTTGCAGACAGCGAACAATGGTAAGGTGTTCAAGCCCAAAGCAAGTTACTCATTCACTTTGGAGGAGAGATGACATATTTGTGATTGGGTTACGAACTTGAAGATGCCTTAGGGTTATGCGTCAAATCTGGGAAAACGTGTAGATATGGATGTAGGGAAGTTGAGCCATTTGAAAAGTCATGACTGTCATGTTTTCATGGAGACCTTAGTGCCTATTAAATTTTGTAGTTTGCCTGAAAGAATCTGAAAAACCCATCATAGAGATTAGTTTGTTCTTCAAAGACTTGTGTTCTACCACTTTGAGGGAAAAAAACCTACTTCGGATGGATCAGAACATTCCTGTAACTTCTAGTAAGATGGAAAAAATATGTCCATGTGGTTTCTTTGATGTGATGGAACACCTTCCTATCCACCTTGTACACGAGGCACGACTTGGAGGGCCTGTTCAATGCAGATGAATGTATCCCTCTGAGAGGTAATATTATAATTTCGATGTAATATTCTATTTTATTTGGATGTTCTTGTCTAACATGACATTATGTAGGACAATTGGCAAATGCAAACAATTTGTTAAGAAGAGGAATAGGATTTAGGGATCTATATGTGAAGCCTATTTGCAAAGGAAACTACACATTTTTTTCTTACTATTTCAAGAGTAATGTGCCATGTTCTAGGAATAGGCCCAGTAGGCACACCGTCGAATGTGTGAATGATCCATTATATCCACCAATGTCCATCTTCAGTCAACCAAGCCGATGTTCTAAGGATGTTAGAAAGAGAAGTTTGAGTGATATGGAGTACAAGTCAGCTACAATGCATGTGTTGCTAAATTGTCCTGAAGTTCAACCATTTCTTAAGTGTTGATTTATTAGTAATTAAAATGTAAAATTTACAGTGATTACATTGATGCAACTACTAAAATTTTTTGATGTGTCACAGTCACTTTGTGGGAATTTGGCCATGATGATGTATGTACGAGATTTGATACATGGTTCAAACAGGTTGTAAGATTATCCTGATAATGTACTTCTAAAGTTCATATATATATATATATATATATATATATATATATATATATATATATATATATATATATATACGGTAATGATAACTTATGAGTTTTTTTAACACTATATGTAGGTAAATAATCCAAATAATAGTGTAAATCAATTTTTGAAGATATATGTTAGGGACATCGGCTTCAGGTCATAACAATGTCTAAGTACGTAGTGAATGGTTACAAGTTTTATGCGGATGATTGCTCTAAGAATAAAAATAGCAATAATAACGGGGCATGGGTTAAAAGTGGTTATGGCAACCAAGTTGGAGATATTGATTATTATGATGTGGTCAAAGAAATATTACAACTAGAATATACAGGTTGGCCATATAAGAAATTGCTTCTCTTTAGATGCAAGTGGTTTGACCCAAATCCAACAAGAGGTACAAAAGTACACCAACAATACAACATAGTTGAGGTTAATCATACGAGGGAGTATGATTGCTATGATGTCATGACCCAAAACCAACAGTCGTGATGGCACCTATCGTGGAACTAGGCAAGCCAATTACTCAACTATTCCAGCATAACAAAAAACTTTAAAAAGAAAAATACGGAAGCAGTTAATAATTGAAGAAAACCTTTGAAAATAGAAATAAACACGCAACCCAATACAATCTCTCCCAAAACCCGGGGAGTCACCGAGTACATGAGCATTCTACAATAGAAGATAGTCCAATACAATGTCTAAAGAGTAAAAAGAAAACAAAAATATAAGTAAAGATAACGAAGGATGGTCAAGGTCTGCGAACGTCATGCAGCTACCTCGATACTCTCCCTAGATCCTAGCTCCACGCTCAGCAGCCGCCGTGACCGGGAGCACCTGGATCTGTACACGAGGTGCAGGGTGTAGCGTGAGTACAACCAACTCAGTAAGTAACAAATCCAAACTTTCGACTGAAAGTAGTGACGAACTCAACCAACACAGTTCAATATAGAAGTAAAAGTGCAGAAACGTATGCATGCTTTCAAGTTCAGCAGATAAACTCAAAACAGTAAAATAGATCAAATCTGAATGATAAGAAGAATATAACTTCTCTACTTCTACATGCCCATGCACATGTTGTATGTGATGCACCATGTTGTCTGCCTCATGTGCTTGCACTCTCAATTGCTCAATCATTCAGTACTGTATATGGCAAATCCGGCCCAGGAAAGATCCATCCCGGAATATATACATCGACTAACACTCAGCCACCCAGTACTGAGTATAGCCAATCCAGCCCGTAGGGAAGATCCATCCGTAGGTATATAATGCTTCGGACAAGATCCATATCCAGGGAAGATCCATCCATCAATATAATCAACCGCGCTCACTGGGGGTGTGTGCAAACTCCGGAGGGGCTCCTTAAGCCCAAGCGCTATCATAAATTAGTATAACCGCTGCGGCGTGCAGCCCGATCCTATAAGTCTCACTCATAGCCAGGCCCTCGGCCTCACTCAGCCATCAATCTCTCCAGTCTCTCTCACGGGCTCACCATGTCAATGAAACTAGCCCGAAAATAATGATATGATGCATCAATAAATAACAATAGAGACTGAGATATGATGTGAAATGAATGAATATGACTGAATATGAAATATCAATGAAATCAGTAAGACAACAGCAAGAAACGATCACTATGGGTTCCAACAGTAACAACATCTAGCCTAAACATGATCCCGAGCAAGTTTAACAGCTTAATTACTTTATCACATGATGAAAACACGGACATCAACAAGATAAGTGCACTATACAGTGCCATGGAATCGATCAGGTCACAATTCTCACGGTGCACACCCGCACGCCCATCATTTGGCATTTGCGTGACCTCAACACCAAATAACACATATTTCAGGGTATCGAACCCTTAGAGCCAAGTGTAGAAGTGTCACTTACCGCCCCCGGGCCCCTGTCGTAGAATCCAACAAAATCACCAAACCCGGAAGCCCATTTCTTTCCCGATTCTATCCATATCAAATTTATTCAAATCCGATAACAAAATCCCACTGAAAACCTCAAAAATCTAGCCTAAGAACTCTTCTTCACTTTCCTCAATTTTCCACCCCAAATCACAAATTTAATGGTAAAATCAAAGGCATAATCATGGAAATTAACCAAAACTAGATAGGAATAACTTACCCCAAATACCCACTTGAAAATCCCTCCAAAAGTCGCCTTCTACCGAGCTCCCAAATCAATTTTGTGTTACGAACTCGAAACCCTCATTTTTCATACTTTTATTCTACCCAGTTACGCCATCATCGCAAATGGGACCATCCTCCCTCATTCGCGAAGCACAAAACAGTCTGCCCCTTAATTTTGCCTTACCCGAACGCGGAGACATCCACGCAAATGCGAACTAATGCTTCCACAAACCTATGCGATCGCGGCCCTCTTCACACGATCACGAAGAACAAACCTGTGACCCTAGCTTCTGCCTCCTATACACTAGGAGAACGCGACCTTAGCCACGCGTTCGCAAATCACAACATCCCACAACTACGCGATTGCATCCCCCTTCTCGCGAATGCGTAGAACAAAGTCCTCCACTGCCCAGCTAAGCCTACGCGATCGCGGACCTTCCCTTGCGATTGCATATAAGGAAACCATATTAGTGCACCAGAAAATCTGTAGCTGTAACACCAAGTCCAAAATTAATCCGTTAACCATCAGAAACTCACCCGAAGCCCCCAGGACTTCAACCAAACATACCATCAAGTCCCAAAACATCATACAAACTTAGTCGAACCCTCAAATCACCTCGAACAACATCAAAACACGAATCGCACATTGATTCAAGCCTAATGAACTTTGAATTTCCAAATCTCTACAACCAGCGCTTAAAACTATCAAATCACATCTGATTGACCCTAAATTTTGCACACAAGTCCTAGATGACACCATGGACCTGCTCCAACTTCCGAAATCAAAATCCGCCCCCGATATCAAGAAGTCCACTCCTGGTCAAACTTCCTAAAAAATTAAAATTTCGCCATTTCAAGCCTAATTCAAATACATACCTCCAAATCACAGTCCGGACACGCTCCTAAGTAAAAAATCACCTAACGGAGCTAACGGAACCATAAAATTTCAAATCTGGGGTTTACACATAAGTCAACATCCGGTCAACTTTTCCAACATAAGCTTTCCATTGTGGGACTAAGTGTCTCCATTCATTCCAAAATCTCTCCGGACCTGAACCAACTAACCCGATAAGTCATATAAAAGCTATAAAGTACGAAAGGAGCAGTAAATGGGGAACAGGGCTACAACTCTTGAAACGAACGGCCGGGTCGTTACATCCTCCCCCTCTTAAACAAACGTTCGTCCTCAAACGGGTTTGAAAACGTACCTGGAGTCTCAAATAGGCGTGGATATCTGCTCCGCATCTTCCGCTAGTCTCCCAAGTATCCACCTCTACGGGCTGACCTCTCCACTGCTCCTTCACTGAATTTATATCTTTTGACCTCAACTTTCGAACATACTGATCCAAAATGGTCATCGGCTCCACATCATAGGTCAAATCACCATCCAACTAAACCTTGCTGAAATCCAAAACATGAGACGGATTGCCAACATTCTTTCGGAGCATAGAAACATGAAATACTAGATGCATCCCCGACAAACTAGATGGCAAGGCAAACTCGTAAGCCACCTCCCCAATCTTTTGAAGCACCTCAAACGACCTAATATACCGGGGGATCAACTTGTCCTTTTTCCTGAACGTCATAACACTTTTCATGGGTGAAACCTTGAGCAGTGCCTTCTCCCCAACCATGAAAGCAACATCACGATCCTTCCTATCGATGTAACTCTTTTGTCTAGACTGCACTGTGCGAAGCCGATCCTGAATCAATTTAACCTTGTCCAAAGCATCCTGAACCAAGTCAGTACCCAACAGCCTAGCCTCCCCCAGTTCGAACCAACCCACCAGAGAGCTACACCGTGTCCCATACAAAGCCTCGTACGGAGCCATCTGAATGCTCAACTGGTAGCTGTTATTGTAGGCAAACTCCATGAGTGGCAGGAACTGATCCCAAGAACCCCCAAAATCAATGACACAAGCACGTAGCATGTCCTATAATATCTGAATTGTGCGCTTGGACTGTCCATCTATCTGAGGGTGAAATGCTATGCTCAACTCAACTTGGGTGCCCAACTCTCGCTAAACTGCTCTCCAAAACTGTGATGTAAACTGCGTGCCTCAATCTGAAATGATGGACACAGGCATATTGTGAAGGTGGACAATCTCTCGGATGTAAATCTCAGTCAACCGCTCTGAAGAATAGGTAGTATCAACTAGAATGAAGTGCGGGACTTGGTTAACCGATCCACAATCACCCAAATAGCATCAAACTTCCTCGAAGTTCGTGGGAGCCCAACTATGAAATCCATGGTGATCCGCTCCCACTTCCACTCTAGAATCTCTAAGCGCTGAAGCAATCCACCCGGTCTCTGATGCTCATACTTCACCTGCTGATAGTTAAGGCACCAAGCTACAAACCCCACTATATCCTTCTTCATTCTCCGCCACCAATAGTGCTACCTCAAGTCCTGATACATCTTCGCAGGACCCGGATGAATGGAATACCGCAAACTGTGGGCCTCCTCAAGGATCAACTCACGTAGCCCATCCATATTGGGCACACAAATCCGACCCTACATCCTCAATACCCCATCATCCCCAATAGTCACATCTCTCGCATTACCGTGCTGAACCGTGTCCTCAAGGACAAGCAAATGCGCATCATCATACTGGCGCTCTCTGATGCGATCATATAAGGAAGACCGAGAAACCACACAAGCTAGAACCCGACTGGGCTCCAAAACATCCAATCTCACGAACTGGTTGGCCAAAGCTTGAATAACAACTGCAAGAGGTCTCTCCCCCACGGGAATGAATGCAAGACTACCCATACTCACCGCCTTTTTACTCAAGGCATCGGCAACCATATTGGCCTTCTCGGGATGATACAGAATGGTGATATCATAGTCCTTTAGCAGCTCCAACCATCTCCGCTGCCTCAAATTTAGATCCTTCTGTTTGAACAAGTGTTGGAGGCTCCGATGATCCGTAAACACTTCACAAGACGCACCGTAGAGATAATGCCTCCAAATCTTCAATGCATAAACGATGGCAGCTAACTCCAAATCATGAACAGGGTAGTTCTTCTTGTGAGGCTTCAACTGGCGCGACGCATAAGCAATCACTCTACCCTCCTGCATCAAGACACACCCAATACCAATCCGAGAAGCATCACAATACACTGTATAAGAGTATGAAGTTGAAGGCAAAATTAGAACTGGAGTTGTGGTCAAGACAGTCTTGAGCTTCTGAAAGCTCTCCTCACACTCATCTGACCACCTGAAAGGAGCACCCCTTTGGGTCAGTTTGGTCAAGGGCGATGCAATAGAAGAGAGGCCCTCCATGAAGCGACGATAATAACTAGCCAAGCCAAGAAAGCTCCGAATCTCTGTAGATGAGGATGGTCTAGGCCAACTCAGAACCGCCTTTATCTTCTTCGGATCCACCTGAATACCCTCACTAGAAGCCACGTGCCCCAAGAATGCCACTGAGCTGAGCCAAAACTCACACTTGAAGAACTTGGCATAAAGCTTCTCCTCCCCGAACCACTGCAACACAATCCTCAAATGCTGGGCATGCTCCTCCTAGCTACGAGAGTACACCGGGATATCATCAATGAACACAATAAAAAACGAGTTGAGATAAGGATAAAACACAATGTTCATCAGATGCATGAATGTTGCTGGGGCGTTAGTCAGCCCAAAAGACATCACAAGGAACTCATATGACCATGACGGGTCCTGAATGCTGTCTTTAGAATATCCGAGTCCCGAATCTTCAACTGGTGATACCCAGACCTTAAATCGATCTTGGAGAACACCCTCACTCCTTGAAGCTGGTCAAACAGATCATCAAAATACGCGGCAAAGGTTACTTGTTCTTGATTGTAACTTTGTTCAACTGCCTGTAATCAATGCACATCCTCATAGTACCATCCTTTTTCTTCACAAACAGAACTGGTGCAGCCCAAGGTGACACGCTAGGCTGAATAAACCCCTTATCAAGGAGTCCCTGAAGTTGCTCCTTCAATTCTTTCAACTTAGCCGGTGCCATACGATACGGTGGGGTAGAAATGGGCTGAGTGCCCGGCACCTTGTCAATACTAAAGTCCATGTCCCTGTCAGGCGGCATGCCCGGCAGATCTACAGGAAACACATCCGGAAACTCCCGCACCACCGGAGCATAATGAATAGTGGGAGCATCAACACTAACATCCCTCACAAAGGCTAGATAAGATAAACAACCTTTCCTAACCATCCGCTGAACCTTTGAATATGAAATCACTCTGCAGGGAACATAGTCTAGAGAACCTCTCCACTCAATCCTTCGCAATCCCGGCATCGCCAACTTCATGGTCTTAGCATGAAAATCTAGAACAGCATGACAGGGAGACAACCAATCCATACCCAAAATCACGTCCACCATACTAAGTAGAAAAAGATAAACTCTAGTCTCCAATCCCCTAATAGTCACCACACACGATCGATATACATGATCCACACCAATAGTATCACCCACGCGCATAGAGACATGAACAGATGAAGCTAAGGACTCATGGGGCATATCCAAATGATGAGCAAAATACGATGATACATATGAATAAGTGGAGCTGGGGTAAAATATATAGAGGCATCCCTGTGGCAAACTGAGACAATACCTATGATCACTGCATCTGAAGCAACAACATCTGGTCTGGCAGGAATAGCATAGAATCGGGCCTGTCCGCCCCCTGATCATCCTCCCCCTCTAGGGCGACCTCTAGCTGACTGGACCTCACCCCAAGCTGGCTGAGCGGTTGGTGAAGTAACGGGTGCTGAAGTCGTAGGCTGACTCCTCTGCTGAGCTTGAACTCCTATAAGGCGGGGACAATACCTCTTGATGTGACCCATATCTCCACACTCGAAACAACCCCTCCCTGCGAATGACGGTGGGGAATGAAGGGAGCCCCGAGCACCAGAATACTCGCAAGAAGAACCTGGTGCCGATGAGCCCTGAACTGAAGGTGCATGGGACAAAATCTGAGCTGGAAGAGCACTAAGAGATGACTGACCCTAATGTGTACTGTATGAACAATGACCGGATGATGCACCACAGTGAACTGGACAAGCCGTCTGAGCATATCTATAAGGACGACCCCTGCCGTGGTGGAACTGACCCCCAGAAGGAACGCCACTGAAACCACCCAGTCCTCGAGGCCTCTTGGTCTCCCTCTCACCCCACTCCTGACTGTGGACCATCTCTATCTGCCGAGCAATTTCGACTACCTCATCAAAAGTAGCACCAGATACCCTCTCCCAATTCATAAGCAATCGCAGCTGATATGTGAGGCCATCAATGAACCTCCTGATCCTCTCCCTATCACTGGGAATCATCCAAACTGCGTGATGAGCCAACTCAAAAAACCTCATCTCGTACTGTGTCAGAGACATGCCATCCTGACGAAGCTGCTCAAACTGCCTGCGCAGCTCCTCTCTGCGAGAGTGCGGCACGAACTTCTCCAAGAAGAGAACGAAGAATTCCTGCCATGTAAGTGGTGCTGCACCAACCAACCTGCGCCTCCCATAAGCCTCCCACCATCTGATAGTGGCCCCAGAAAACTGGAAAGTAGTGAACGAGAGCCCACTGGTCTCCATAATACCCACTGTCTGAAGCATCCGCTCGTACTTATCCAGAAAGCCCTGAGCATCCTCATACTCAGCACCACTAAATGGTTGAAGTCGCAGTCTCCAAAATCTATCAGGTCTCCTCGCTCATCATCAACCATAATGGAGACTACCCAGGCCTGGGAAGGTGCAACCGGCTGTGCTGGTAGCGCACTCGGGGTCTGGAGTCCCTACATCACCGGCTCGGGTGTAGGGGCAGCGGGAGTCTGAGTACCTCCCCCGTCCTTAGAAATGGCTATTGCGGCCGGAACAGAGAGCACCTGAGCAAGACTGGTACACACGGTCAGAATCTCAGCTAAGGACTCCTAAAGGCATGGAATCACGATGGGCACAGCTGGTGCCTTAGCTGACCCTTCTACCTCAACTGTATGTGGTACGTACTCTTGAGCTGGAGCAACCGTTGGGTTTGCAGGTGCTGCCCTAGCTGCTGTACGAGCTGCACCCCTTCCTATATTGCATCCTCTACCGCGACCTCCGCCTCTTGCCGCCCTAGCTGGTGGTACTGGTGGCTGTCCATCCTGTCCATTAGTACGTGTCCTCACCATTTATGAGAGAATAGAATAATAGGAATTTAGTTATCGGAGTCAACAAATCCGCACGACGAGATTACAAAAATGTAAAATTTCCTAAGGGTTTGGTAGCCTCTCGAAGATAAGTACATACGTCTCTGTACCGATCGGCAAGACTCTACTAAACCTGCTCACGACTCGTGAGAGCTATGTAACCTAGGCTCCGATACCAACTTGTCACGACCCAAAACCAACCGTCATGAGGGCGCCTATCGTGGAACTAGGCAAGCTAATTTCGCAACTATTCCAATATAACCAAAAGCTTTAAAAAGAAAAATACAAAAAACCTTTG
Source organism: Nicotiana obtusifolia (assembly GCA_002018475.1). Classification (NCBI taxonomy): domain Eukaryota; kingdom Viridiplantae; phylum Streptophyta; class Magnoliopsida; order Solanales; family Solanaceae; genus Nicotiana; species Nicotiana obtusifolia. Next base: position 26,026 of record MCJB01048694.1, read on the forward strand.
AAAACAAAAATAAACACGCAACCCAATACAATCTCTCCTAAAAATCAGGGTGTCACTGAGTACATGAGAATCTACAACAGAAGATAGTCCAATACAATGTCTAAAGAGTACAAAAAAAACTGACATATAAGTAAAGATAACGAGGGAGGGTCAAGGTCTTCGAACGTCATGCAGCTACCTCGATAGTCTCCCTAGATCCTGACTCCACACTCAGCAGCCGCCATGACTGGGAGCACCTGGATCTGCACACGAGGTGCAAGGTGTAGCGTGAGTACAACTAACTCAGTAAGTAACAAATCCAAGCTTTGGACTGAAAGAAGTGACGAACTCAACCAGCACAGTTCAATATAGAAGTAATAGTGCAGAAACGTAGGCATACTTTCAAGTTTAGAAGATAAACTCAAAAACAGAAAAATAGATCAAATCTGAATGATAAGAAGAATATAAATTCTCTACTTCTACATGCCCATGCACATGTTGTATGTGATGCACCATGCTGTCTGCCTCATGTGCTCACACTCTCGATCTCAATCACTTAGTATTGTATATGGGAAATCCGACACAGGGAAGATCCATCCCGGAATATATACATCGACTGACCATCAGCCACCCAGTACTTAGTAGGGCCAATCCAGCCCGTGGGGATGATCCATCCCTAGGTATATAATACATTAGACAAGATCCATGTCAAGAGAAGATCCATCTCTCAATATAATCAACCGCGCTCACTAGGGGTTTGTGCAGACTCCGGAGGGGCTCCTTCAGCCCAAGCACTTTCATAAATCAATATAACCGCTATAGCGTGCAGCCCGATCCTATAAATATCACTCATAGTCAAGCCCTCGGCCTCATTCAGTCATCAATCTCTCCAGTCTCTCTCACGGGCTCACCATCTCAATGAACTAGCCCGAAAATAATAATATGATGCATGAATAAATAACAACAGAGGCTGAGATATGATGTGAAATGAATGAATATGATTGAGTACGAGATATCAATGAAATCAGTAAGACAACATTAAGAAACGACCACTATGGCTTCCAACAGTACCGACATCTAGCCTAGACATGAATCGACTAGGTCCGTCACCTCAACACCAATCATATTACACATATTTCAGGGTTTCGAACCCTCAGAGCCAAGTATAAAAGTGTTACTTACCTCAATCCAAGCAAAACTCTACTCCAACGCGTCGTTGCCCGCAAATCGGCCTCCAAATGCCTCGAATCTAGCCATAAACAGTAAGATACAACCAACACGGGCTAAAGGAATCAATTCTACAAGATATTACAAAGTTATAACTCAAAAATCTGATATCAGCCCAAAACCGCCACCGGGCCCCCGTCTCGAAATCCAACAAAATCACTAAACCCGGACGCTCATTTCAACCCCGAGTCTAACCATATCAAATTTACTCAAATTCGACAACAAAATCTCTCTCAAAACCTCAAAAATCTGGCTCAAGAACTCTTCTTCACTTTCCTCAATTTTCCACCCCAAATCACAAATTTAATGGTAGAATTAAAGGCATAATCATGGAAATTAACCAAAACTTAGGAATCAGTTACCCCAAACACCCACGTGAAAATCCCTCCAAATGTATCCTTCTATCGAGCTCCCAAATCAATTTTCTGATATGAACTCGAAACCCTCATTTTTTAATATTTTATTCTGCCCAGTTACGCCTTCATCGTGAACGCGACCATCCTCCCGTGTTCGCGAAGCACAAAACAGTCTGCCCCTCTATTTTGCCTTATACGAACGCGGAGACATCCGCGCGAATGCGAACTAATGCTTCCTCAAACCTACGCGATCGTGAAGAAAAAACGCGTGACCCCAACTTCTGCCTCCTATACCCTACGCGAACATTACCTTAGCCACGCGTTCGTGAATCACAACATTTCATAACTACACAATCACATCCCTTTTCTCGCGAACGCGTAGAAAAAGTCCTCCACTACCCAGCTAAGCCTACGATCGCGGACCTTCCCTAGCGATAACGTATAAGGAAACCGGATTAGTGCACCAGAAAATCTGGAGCTATAACACCAAGTCCAAAATTGATCTGTTAACGATCCGAAACTCACCAAAAGCCCCGGGGACCTCAACCAAATGTACCATCAAATCCCAAAACAAAATACAAACTTAGTGAAACCATCAAATCACCTCGAACAACATCAAAACACGAATCGCACATTGATTCCAGCCTAATGAACTTTGAATTTCCTAATCTCTACAACCAGCGCCTAAAACTATCAAATCACATCCGATTGACCCCAAATTTTGCACACAAGTCCTAGATGACACCATCGACCTGCTCCAACTTCCGAAATCAAAATCCAACCCCGATATCAAAAAGTCCACTCCCGGTCAAACTTCCCAATAATTTAACTTTCGCCATTTCAAGCTTAATTCAACTACAGATCTACAAATCACAGTCCGGACACGCTTCTAAGTCCAAAATCACCTAACTGAGCTAATGGAACCATCAAAATTAAATCCGGGTTCGCTTACACATAAGTAAACATCCGGTCAACTTTTCAACTTAAGCTTTCCACTATGAAACTAAGTGTCTGAATTCATTCCAAAATCTCTCCGGACCCAAACCTACAAACCCGATAAGTCATATGACAACTATAAAGAACGAAAGGAGCAGTAAATGGGGGAACGGGGCTACAACTCTCTAAACGACCGGCCGCATCGTTATGTATGATCCTTTCATAATTGCACATAACGTTAGGCAAGGGTATTATGCTCCTTATCCATTATGGAGGAGTAAGTCTGATTGATGGGTGGTAATCAAAACTAAACCTATGGGTGGGGTGGAAGTTGAGAATGTGTTAGATATTGCATATCACAATGATATCTCAAGTGTTCACCAAATAGTGGATGATTAGTTTGAAAATGATTTGGAGCATGCTTAATGCGTATTAGAAGAAGTTGATATAAATGAAGTAACAACTATAGAAAATGAAGACGAAGAATCAGCTGATGAAATTGAAACAAGTGAGGGCGAAGAATTCTCGAAAGAGGTATGATGCGTCGACGGGGATTAACAAGTTGGTTTTTTAAAAGCACTCTCTTGTTATAACTAGTTTCTAATTTTGTCATTTTAAATATCTATATTATGCAGATGGAAAGCAAGGGTCAAGGTAACAATGACCCTACTAGTTCTCGGGGTCGATAAAAGGCTAGGAAGGCAAGGAAGGTAGAATCTAGGATAATACTACTCCCTCATTTCCAGCCTCTTCATAGATGCCTATGTCTTTTCCTCCACCATTGGGCTATACTGAGCTGACACAGCAGAACCAGGATTATACTTTCATGCAGACACCGAATCTTCCATCACAGGGTCATACGACTATATGTCCATCATATAGTCCAGCTGCCTCACATCCACTTAGATCACAGCCATCGGTATCGCAGCACCGTGTATCACAGCCATCTGTATCACAACCCCCTAGATTGCAGCCATCCATATCACAGCCACATGGGTCGCAGCCTTCTGTATCACAGCCACATGGATGACAGTTGTTCATGCCACAGTCACAAGGATCACATCCATCTGCATCATCTACTCTTTCCATTTCAGGACTTCGCTTGCGAGACCGTAGCTCTGAGCCCCCCTCTACATTGTCTACGCATGCCTATGATACACATGTTGAGGATGATGGTCTAGAAGTAGTACATTATGATCGCTATGGCAGGATCATCATAGTCCCTGAGGGGAATAGCTAAGAGTTATTTGTTATTTTTTTATTTATTATTTATAATGTTTTAACTAATATTTCATGTAAGTTATTTTTGCTTGATTCGAGCCGTCTGGCGTTGGATTTTCGTGGAAAAAGGCTTGCAAGTGAATTGATTTAGCTTGTTTGAGGTAAGTATCTTTCCTAACTTTGTGTGGGGAAACTACCCATTAGGGCTTGGGTTGATTTGTGTTATTTGGATTATGTGAAAGATGTGTACTCGAGGTGAGGAGTGTGTACATGGGCTTATGTGTGGTATTTTGATTGGTTTAGACTCTTAGAATATTTCATGCATTTTATTACAAATTGAAATATCACGTTAGATCGTCCATTGTTAAATTTCTCTTACATGATTTACTTGATGTTGTTATCACGTGTTCTATCCTTTATTGTCAAACATGCTCCTATATGCCTTAATTGCCTTTGTTATCTCTCTTATTGTTATGCAACCTCCTTTATTGTCGGGTTATTTCTAACGACCCGATCGATCGTTTTGAGCATTTGCATTCCATTCAGCTATTTGAAGTCTTAAGTAGTTTCATATGATGTATTATGACTTGTGCGAATCGTCAGTTTTGGTTTTCAGGTGCCTCGAATGGATTTGGAGGAATGAATCTGAGGAGATTTGATGGTTCCAGTAGGTCCGGATGGTGATTTTGGACTTGACGGTATGCTCGTAATTTCATTTGGATGTTTCTAGAAGGTTTTGACACTATTTGGCGAAATTTGAAAATTTAGAATGTTCATGAGTTTGATCGGAGTTAACTTTGATGTAACTGGGTTTGGATTGTGGTTCCGGGAGTTAAAATAGGTTTTTTATGTCATTTGGAACTTGTGTGCAAAATTTGAGGTCATTCCGAGTTCATTTGATATGGTTCGGTACGAATTTTGGGAGTTGAAAGTTCAAAAGTTTATAAAGTTTGACTTGAGGTGCGATTCATGGTTTTAATATTGCAATAGAGGATTTTCCACCTCGAGTAGGTCCATGTTATATTATAGGGCTTATTGGTATGATTTGACGGGGTCCGGAGGGGCTCGGGTGTATTTTGGATTATTGGTTGAGAGACTATTTAAGTTAAGAAATTTGGAGTTTGACCATGGTTAATATCGGGTCAAGACGACCTCTTTTCGATGCTATGAGGGCGCGAGTAGGTCCGTAGGATGTTTTATGGTTGAAATACTTATATTATTTGTGTCCGGGAGGTGGTAGATGAGTTTCAGGATGGTTTCTCATCATTTCGGTGAAGTTTGGGTTTGCTGGTGCTGGTACTTCGCAATTGCAATATTTTTGTTACAATTGCAAAGTACCGCATTTGTGAACATTTGGTCGCAATTGCGATCATTTGGTAGCAATTGCGAAGATGAGGTTGTAATTGCAAACAGCCCGCAATTGCAAACTTTTGCTCGTAAATGCGACATCTGCAGCTGGGTTAAGAGTTCGAATTTTGGGATTTTAGCTCATTCTTTCATATTTGAACCATAGACTCGGATTTGGGCAATTTTGGAGGAGATTTTCACCACAAGGATTGGGGTAAGTGTTCTCTATTTAGTTTTGATTATATTTCATGAATCTATCTTTGATTTTCGCATTTGGATTATGATTTTTAAAGAGAAATTGGGGAGTTTTGTCTAAACTTTCATAAAGTGATTTTGTTTTGGGTTTTTTATTCGGAGTCGGATTTCACTGAAATTAGTATGGTTGGACTCCTAATTGAATGTGTTGTCAGATTTTATGAGTTTTGTCGGGTTCCGAGGTGCGGGCCCAGGTTTGACTTTTTTGTTGACTTTGAGTAAATGTGTAACGACCCAACCGGTCGTTTTGAGAGTTGTAGCCCCCTTCCTCTATTTTCTTCTCATTTCCTGCTTAATTGTTGTTATATGGCTTGACGGGGTAGTTGGTTCGGGTCGAAAGGGATTTCGGAATGAAGTGAGACACTTAATCTCAATGTTGGAAGCTTAAGTTGCAAAGGTTGACTGGATGTTGTCTTAAGTGTAAATGGCTCCGGAATGGAGTTTCGATGGTTCCGTTAGCTTCGTTGGGTGATATTGGGCTTAGGAGCGTGTCCGTATTGTGATTCGGAGGTCCATAGTTTAATTAGGCTTGAAATGGCGAAAGTTGGAAATTTAAACGTTTGATCGAAAGTGGAATTTGTGGTTACGGGGCACGGAATGGGTTTCGGGAGTAGGAATAGATGCGTTGTGTCATTTGTAACTTATGTGCAAAATTTGGGGTCAATCGGACGTGATTTGATAGGTTTCGGCATCAGATTTAGAAGTTAGAAGTTCAAAAGTCATTAAGCTTGAATCGATGCGCCATTCGTGGTTTTAGCATTGTTTGAGGTGATTTGAAGGCTCGACTAAGTTCTTGTCGTGTTTTAGGACTTTTTGGTATTTTTGGTTGAGGTCCCGAGGGCCTCGGGTGGGGTTCAGAAGATAGTCGGATCAAGTTTGGAGTTAAAAGGGGTGCTCTAGCTGGAGTCTTCTGGTGCAATCGCACCTGCGGAGCTTTGGTCGCAGGTGCGAGCTGGGAAGCGCAGATGAGCCAGGAGCGAGGAAGCCTATGGTTGCAGGTGCGAAGGATTGTCCGCACCTGCATGGTCGTAGATGCGGAGAGATTGAGCGCATAAGCGAGGGGTCAGCGCAGGAGCGGGAAGATGGTCGCACATGCGTTTGAGCAGAAGCGGAGTATTTTCCGCAGGTGCGAAGGCTTGGTTTCGGTGGTTTAGCGTAGAAGAGGAAGGATTGACACTTCTGTGACACCACGGGTGCGATTATGTTGTCGCTGGTGTAGAAAGCCTGGGCAGAGTATTAAAATCGAGGTTCCATGATTTTCTTTATTTTGAACATTCCAAGCTCGGGATTAGGCGATTTTTGAGAGGGATTTTGAAGGGATTCTTGAGGTGAGTCACTTGTGGTTAAATTTATCCAATAATTATGTTTCCCCATTGAATTTCTCACCTAGATTGTGTAGTTTTGATGTGTAATTTTGGGAGTTTGAGGTTAGAGATTTGGAGAGTTAAATTGGGGATTTGGGTGTCGATTTGGTGTCGGATTTTGATAAATTTGGTATGGTTGGACTCATTGTCGAATGGGCTTCCGAATTTTGTGACTTTTATTGGATTCCGAGACGTGGGTCTGGGGATCATCTTTTGAGTTGACTTTTTGACTTTTGATTAAGAAGTTAGTATTTTCTTGTGGAATTGATTCCTTTAGCTCGTGTTGATTGTATCGAACTGTTTGTGGATAGATTCGAGGCATTCGGAGGCCGTTTCACGAGACAAGGGCATGGTGGAGTAGAGATTAGCACTGTTTGAAGTAAGTAACACTTCTAAACTTGGTTCTAAGGGTACGAAACCCCGGAATTTCGTGTTATGTGATTGGTGTTGAGGTGACGCACATGCTAGGTGACGGGCGTGCACCATAAGAGTTGACTTGGTTGATTTCATGGAGCTATATAGTTGATTTATCTTGTTGTTACCCGTATTTTCATCATGTGTTAAAGAAATTGAGCTATCGGCCATGTTAGAAACCATGCTTAGGCTATGTGTTGGCATTCTAGGGACCCGCAAAGGTCGTGTTATATGTTGAGTTATTTGCTAAACTGTCATTTTGTAATCAATCATAGCTTTTACTGCATATTATATCTCAGTCTCTGTTGTCCTTCACTGATACATTATATCTTCATTGGTTGGGCTGATTATCATGATTCTCAAGAGCTTGAGAGACTGGAGAGATCAATGACTTAGTGAGATCGAGGGACTGATTGTGAGGATATTTATGGGAGCGGGCTGCACGTTGCAGCATGTTATCTTGATTTATACCATGATTGGCTTATTATAGCACTTGGGCTAGAAATGCCCCTCCGCAGTCTGCACATCCACAGTGAGCGCAGGTACCTATTGAGTGCGAGTGCGAGTTCCGAGCTACTGGAAGGATTAAGTTATTGTGAGAAATGAGTGATTGTGAGGTTGGAGTGGATGGGAGGACTGAGTGATTGTTACTCTGAGAGTATGCACCTAATTTCATTTCTATGTACTTCAGCTGGCATATATAACTGTTATGTACTATATCCTGTTTCAATAGAACTTGAAATGATTTAACTGTTTTGGCTTTAACTGTCGAACTTGAGAGCATGCCTACTTTCCTGTTCTATATTTCTGTAATTGAACTGCACCCGTGAAGATCGTCACTACTTTCAGTCCAATAGTTAATCTTGTAATTTACGGAGTTGGTCGTACTCACGCTACACCCTGCACCTAATGTGCAGAACCAAGTGTTTTCGGACACGGTGGGTACTGATTAGCTGAGCAGCTCGATCATTCAAAGATTTCGAGGTAGCTGCCCGATTTTTGCAGACCTTGACCCTCCCTCCCTATCTTTCAGCTTTATGTAATTTAGTTTTAGTTTTTCATTGACAGTATTTTCAGACTTGTGTTGTATAGACACTCATGCACTCAGTGACACCCTGGTTTTGGGAATTTTTAAGTTGAGTTTTGACCTTTATTCTAGTTTATGAAAGCTTATATTATTCAAACCTGCTTTAGTTCATCTTTTATCTAAAAGTGTTGGAATTTATTGAGTTGTCAGCTTGCCTAGTACCATGTTAGGCGCCATCACGACATGCTAAATTTTGGGTCGTAAATGTGTAAAGATTCGACCTTTTATCAATTGGGTTTTTATCCTATGGCATTATTTGATGATTTTGAGTTACTTTTGGCTAGTTTCGAGCCGTTCGAAGGATGACTTAAGCGGGATGGCGCTTCTAATGTATAGATTAGGCTTGTTTGAGGTAAGTGTCTTGCCTAACTTTTTTAGGGGAATTTTTCCCACTAATTGCCAATGTTTGCTACATGCGGGGGTGATGCATATATGACGTGACGAGTGTATATGCATGTGCATGGTTAATCATGCTCGAGGGTAAATTATATGATTAATTGTGCCTTGTAGAATTACGCGACTTTCTTGTTTCATGTCTTACTAGACTTCTAGATTACTAAGAATATAAAATTAAATTTTAGAAATCGAGGATTTAGCTTATTATAACTTGATTAAAATTTGACGGATTTTTGTCAAATCATTGATGTGTTAAATTCGGTCATCACTATGTTTATTCATTAATACGTCGCCACGACCGTTATTCTTGTTGGATTCTATACTTGAGTTAACGATCATTTTTGACACTTGTCGAAATACTTGAATAATAAAGTACTTGAGGTTTATTGAATTGTTATTGGATTGAAAGTTGTGATTGATGTTCATTTGGAATATTCGCTTCAATACTCTCCTTGATGATATTCATGCTTCCTACCTTGCTTGTCATTGATATACATATGCTTGGTGAGGAAGAGTGTAAATAACGAAGGGTGATACCGTGCCATTACATATACATTATCATGTGAGGAACCGTGTAAAGTACGAAGGGTGATATCGTGCCAGTTTATTTACATTATCATGTGAGGATGAAAGTAAAAGCACGAAGGGTGATGCCATGCCATTTCATTTACATTGTCATGATCTCATTTACATTATCATGTGAGGATGAGAGTAAAAGCACGAAGGGTGATGCCGTACCGTTTTATTTATATTATTGTGTTCTCATTTACATTATCATGTGAGGATGAGAGTAAAACCACGAATGGTGATGCCGTGCCATTCCATTTATATTATCATGTTTTTATATTATCATGTGTTCATGGCACGAAGGGTGTTTCTATGCAGGCGAGGACGAGGGACATGCATTATGTTGTGATATCTTTTTCTTGTGTAACCGTTCATGCCTTTACCTTGAGCTGGTACTGTTGTACCAATGTATTCTATGTGACTTGTCGTTGTTATTCTGTCTTTGTCCTCTATCTCAATTGTTGTTGTGTTGCCCATGCCTTCTATCTGTTTAACTTGCACATATCATGTTTTCATTCTTGTTGTTATATCTACATCCATGTCCTTTCTCATTTGTTGCACTTTCATATAAGCTTTCTATCATATTAGTTATTCATGCCTTCTATTTGTTAGCTCATAAAGATCATGATTTCCCTCTTTTTTGTTATATCTACACCTAGGCCTTCTACCATGCTAGTTAGTGAAATTTTGCATTCTTCGTTCCTAATTGTTGTCATTATTTCTATATCTTCTACCTCATGTGTTACCTTTGTCCATATGTACTGCATTGTTCGTTATTGCTAATCTGAATATACTGAAAAATAATGACTTAAAACGGGGTTGAGGCGCGTGATATATATCCATATGTCTCAACTGCCTATGTGGGCCCCATAGAGAGTTGCTTGGCGCATTCTCGCGAAAACGCGAATATCTCTCTACTCCGACGGACGGTTTAATGCATTAGAAACTAGACTCATAGATCTTCATTTGGTGGGTAGATCACCCCGTAATTCCAAGTAAATTAGGAGAAAAGCTTAGTGACATTTGACCTAAAGTTTAAGTAAAATTATGAACGTAAGTTGCGACAACTTTTGTCGACTTTTGTTTCATAACTTGTTTGACTTCAAGACTTATGAAATGGATATTATATGATTCAAATACCTTAAAACATGATCTCTTGGGAATATTAAGCACCTCTAGTTTTACCCGAAAATACGGGTTACAACATCCTTGATTCGTTTAACTTCTAATATTTGTTAACCACTCTTATACACTCTTGTATCTTTTAAGACCAATAGGATTAACTTCTTATCATGTAAAAGATAATCTCTTCTCGTATTTACGTCGGCTAACTTACGGCATGATCTAACGTACGCAAATATGGGTTGTAACAAGCTCCCCCATTAGGAATATTCGTCCTCGAATGTAAGGGTTTATGGGGAGTCTAACTCATCGTGGATTGTGATGGAAATTTCCGGCTAAGTTTCCCTTATTAAATGGACACTAGCCAAACTTGCAAGCAGTTAAACCCAACCTATGGCCTTACAAGGCTATACAAAGCATTATGGATATGTACATGATCTGCATATCACCATTTTGTATTAATAAAGAGTATTCTCAAGCTATTGCTTACCTCGTAGAGCCGTGTCACCTTCTAATGCGTCCTGTGTTCCCCTGACATCCTCGTTATCTTCAATCTGGAACAGGTAAGGGTATTTAGACTTCATCTTCTCATCTTCGTCCCATGTCATTTCTTTCATATTTTTGTTCCTCCAAAATACTTTGACGGAAGCTACAGCCTTTGTTCTCAGCTTGCGGACTTGTCGATCTAATATAGCCACTGGCACTTCTTCATATGATAGATCCTCTAGAACTTATACATCTTTGACAGGGACGACCCGAGAAGGGTCTCTAATACATTTCCTCAACATAGATACATGGAATATCGGGTGGACAAATTCCAATTCGGATGGCAATTCTAACTCATAAGCAACCTGTCCAACTCATCGAAGAATTTTGTACGGCTCGATATACCCCGGACTCAGCTTACCCTTCTTCCGAAAACACATGTCACCCATCACCGGCGAGATCCTCAGGAAAACCATATCACCAACCTCAAATTCCTAATCACGACGTCGGACATCAGAATAAGAATTTTGCCTGCTTTGTGCCGTCCTCAATCGCTCTTGTATCACTTTCACCTTCTCAATGGCTTGGTGATCTGGCCCATATAATTCTGTCTCACCTACTTCGAACCATCCAACTGGTGATCTACATCTTCTCCTGTACAGTGCCTCGTACGGGGCCATTTTAATATTGGAATGGTAGCTATTATTGTAGGCGAATTCTATGAGTGTCAGATGGTCATCCCAATTCCCCTTGAAATTCTAGAACTCATGCTCATAACATATCTACAAGTGTCTGAATGGTACATTCAGCTTGTCCGTCAGTCTGCGGATGGAATACAGTGCTGAGATTCACTTGTGTGCCTAAACCCTTCTGAAAAGACCTCCAAAATTTAGCCGTAAATTGAGAACCTCGGTCTGATATAATAGATACTGGCACACCATGAAGCCTAACAATATCCTTGATATAATTGGAAATGGGCGCATTTTGTAAGTCCATCAACTATCACCCGATGGAGTCAAACTTACGATAAGTGCGAGGTAATCCAATAATGAAATCCCTATTAATCACCTCCCATTTCCAGGTCGGAATCTCTATATTCTGAATCAACCCACCTGGTTTCTGATGCTCGATATTTACTTGTTGACAATTAGGACATTGGGCTACAAATTCTGTAATAGACTTCTTCATGTTATCCCACCAGTACTGCTCCTTAACGTCATGATACATCTTTGTCGAGCCGGGATGGATGGAATATCGGGACTCATAAATCTCAATCATAATCTTCTCTCGCAACCTTGCCACATTAGGCACACATAATCGGCCCTGGTATCTCAGTTCCCCATCTCTTCCGATCTCGAATGTTGTAATTTTACACCACTGAATGCTCTCTCAATCGTACTAAGGTAGGATCTTCATATTGCCGTGCTTTACATCGCCTACCAAAGATGATTATGATGTATTCAGTACAGTAACACCCCTGTCATCAGAGTCTAACAATCTGATTCTCATATTAGCTAGCTGATGAAGCTTTTTAGTCAACCCCTGTCTACCTGCCTCAATGTGTACTAAGCTTCCCATTGACTTACGACTGAGATAATTTGCCACAACATTGGCTTTACCGGGATGGTACAATAGCTCGACATCATAATTTCAGTAATTCAAGTCACCTACGCTGCCTCAAATTCAACTCCTTCTGCTTGAAGATGTATTTTAAACTCTTATGATCTGTGTAGATGTCAACATGGATAATCACCTTCCCACGTTGCATCAATACGCACCCCAAACCTATACGTGAGGCATCATAATATACCACATAACATTCTGTTCCTTCTGGGAGAGTGAGCACTGGGCAGATGTCAATCAATTCTTTAGCTCCTAAAAACTACATTCACAAGCGTCATACCACTGGAACTTAGTAGCTTTATGTGTTAACTTAGTCAATGGTGTTGATATAGAGGAAAGCCCTTCAACAAATCGCCTATAATATCCCACTAGCCCCAGGAAACTACGAACTTCTGATGGTGTTATAGGTCTCGGCCAATTCTTCACTGCATCGATCTTCTGAGTTTCGACACTAATACCCTCGTCAGATATCACATGGCCAAGGAATGCTACTAAGTTTAGCCAGAATTCACATTTGGAGAGCTTAGCATATAACTTACGATCCTGAAGGGTTTGTAATACTATCCACAAGTGGACCGCATGTTCCGCCTCCGAACGAGAATATACCAGAGTTTCATCAATGAATTTGATCACGAACACATCAAGATAGGGCCTGAATACACTATTCATGAGATCCATAAAAGCTGCTGGGAATTTGTTAGCCCGAACGACATCACTAAGAACTCAAAGTGCCTATATCTTGTCCGGAAGGCTGTCTTTGGAATATCCTTCTCCTTAACCCTCACCTGATGATACCCTAAATGTAAGTCAATCTTGGAGAAATACTTGGCACCCTGGAGTTGGTCAAACAGGTCATTAATCGTTGGAAGTGGATACTTGTTCTTTATAGTAAACTTATTCAACTGTCAATAACCGATACACATCCTTAACGACCCGTCTTTCTTCCAAACGAAAAAGACTGGGCACCCCACAGTGAAGTGCTAGGCCTAATGAAGCCCTTATCCAGCAAGTCCTTCAACTACGCCTTAAACTCTCGCAACTCTGCCGGGGCCATCCTGTATGGAGGGATAGAGATCGGTTGAGTGTCAGGCAACACATCAATGCTAAACTCAATCACCCTTTCAGGAGGAAGGCCTGGGAGTTCATCTGGGAAAACATCTAGAAATTCATTGACCACAAGGATTGATTGTAGAGTAGGCGGCTTCGCCTCTGCATCCCTAACGCGAACGAGATGATAAATGTAACCTTTTGAGATTATTTTCTTTTCCTTAATATAGGAAATAAACCTACCTTTCAGCGTAGCAATGTTCCCCTTCCATTCGATGCCGGGTTCACCAGGAAACTAAAACCTAACCATCAACCAATCCATTCCCATTATCACATCAAAATCAACCATTTCTAACTCAATAAATTTGCTGAGGTTTGACGACTACAAATCATCACTGTGCAGCCTATATATAATCTTCTAGCAATCACAGAATCTCCTATCAGAGTAGATACCGTAAGTAGTTTACTTATGAATTCAGGTTTAACGCCAAACTTATTAGCCACAAAAGGTGTAACATATGATAATATAGATCCCAGATCAATCAACGCATATACATCATATGAAAACACAGACAATATACCTGTAACAACATCCGGAGATGACTCGAGATCCTGTCGACCTACTAGAGCATAGGTTCGATTTTGAGTACCACTCGAACTCGGCACTGCACCTCTACCTCTACCACGACCTGTCGACTGCTAAAAACCCCGTGCTGGAGGTCGAACTGATGAGGAAGAACCAGACATAGATCCAGTCAGTTGAGCCATACCACTACCTTCTCTGTTAGGAAAATCTCGTATTATATGGCCAGGCTGTCCGCAAGAATAGCATGCATCGGAAACTCGATGGCACAGTCCAAAGTGGGCCTTGCCGCACTGATCACAACAAGGTGTTGGAGGTCTCGTCTGACTATTCTCCCAATGATATTGTGAGCCTGATGCTCGCGAACTCTGACCTAAACCAGAATAGGTAAATCGATCATAACGAGGCCTTTGAAACTGTAGAGAAAGTGCAATACTACTAACTAGTCCAATATAATGAATGAATACTCATGAAACTAAAATAAATAATTATGGAGCGACTCTAAGAGTTCAAAAGAAAAGATAATGATAATAAATAAACTATTCGCCCACGCGAACAAGTGCAGGGTTCACTAGGAACTAGCAACTGGTGTACTCTATTTAATGAAATCTTGCTCACTTCAATTGTTCTCTCTGTAAAAAATCGCGGAGAGTTAGTCGCTAGCTCAGTGAGTAATAACACTTAACCGCAATCATTTTCTAATTGGGGACAAGTTAGAAGACATGCGTGTATAATAATAATATTAATAATCAGCGCTATCATAATAATAAAATGCCCTCTCAAAACAGTAAATATAATCAGTCTATTCATGTGTTTCCTGTAACAAAAATCAATTTAACAAATCGGTAATAAACTTGGTAAACACGGTGTCATAGCAAATTTTTATGTTTGGGAGGTATCAAAGAAAGGATCATGTAATTTGTATCACTATGTGGCCCCTTCGTAAAAAGAGTCAAATATAACTGTAGGTCCCTACTCGAGGGAAAACTGTATCTGTATGCTAGTTCTACCTTCCCAATTGCGAGGGCTATAACTATAATCGGTAATTTGTAAATACAAGGTGCACCAGGTCTAACAAACCCGCCTTTAGCTACGGGATCCTTCAAAGTCTCCTCTGATTTATACTTTTCTTTGTAAACAGTACATATTCATATGAAAGAATTTTCAAATAGTACAGGACATTTCAATTCTTATAAAATCATGTAATCCTATTCCGGTAACGGTAATCATATCTCAAGTAACATAAAACGTGTCTAGTAACAGTAAGAACATTTTAAATAACTATAAACATGTCAAGTAGACTATTCAATACCATATTAAGTAAATGACTTCTCCAACATTCACTTCCAAACATTCATTAACACATTTTATTTTCGAAATTATGTGTAAACCATGCAAATTATGGAAATAAAAATTGCGATAAGGTTACTACTCACAGTACTCGTGCCGAAATATCAAACTCGTCACCTTGAGCAATCCGTACGACTTTCTTCATTCAATTTATGATCACATCATATTGATCTTGTATTAATTTCCTTGTTCGGGCTAATTTATAACTAAATTTGAACACCTATACCTCGGGATCACATGTTTAATTCTCAATTCGTGAATGTTTTCTTGTCTACCCATAGTAAAGTTAACTTAAGCGAGTCCATAATCTTCTGAATAAAGGTCATTCATATAATCTATTCATTGTACTATTTGATCTCCTTAGTCATATGAATGCTACAAAAATCACATAATATTATTGTCCATGCTATTCCTTCTTAATTGATATTCAAATCTTTTTTTTTTTGTACTCAATGAAAGCATACACTATAGAAAATATCTCAAGCAAATTTAAAGTAGGGGAAATTGACTTTTTTGTTCCAAGCCGTTGAGTATTTTCACGAGAGCAACTACAAACTTCACCGGACCTTGTTGAACTAAGCATTGGTGATCAATGCTTTTTATTTTGTCAAATTTTTCTTTCATGTTGGTGAAGCTTTAAGCTTCTTTTGTTTCTCCAATCAAACCTTTTTCTTTAGATCTTTTAGTCATCTTTTGATTCCATAGAAGTGTAAGTGCGTCGTTTCTCCTTTTCCCAATTCTCTTAACTTTATCTTTTAAACTCTTAATCCAATCCCAACATTTTCTCCGCTCAGTCCCATAAAAAAGCATGAATATAAAATTATATTATCTCAAAAGAAGAAAAATTACATGTAATTACTTGGAGTTTATTGTTGAAGCTCTAGAATATGTGCCGATAAGAAACACCGGAATTTTTTTTTTCTTTTTCCTCTTTGATATGTCGTTGGCTAACGGGATTTTTTGTTTTCAAACCCTTTTCTAGCTTCGTCACTTGAAGCAGATGGGCTAATGCCCACTTAGTTGCCTTCCTTCTTTATTTTATTGTTATTTTTTTTTTCTTATTTTGTCTTGTATTATTTGTTTTTATCAAATTATTTAACTGTCTATTATTTAATAGGAGATATTTCATCCGTCCCTCGTCTCGAATCATGTCTTCTTATTTCTGTTGTATTCTATATTAAGACACTGTTGTCGTTTGTATTCTTTACTCGAATGAAAAAAATGATGCTCCCTCGCCCTGGTAATATCTCGGAATCCCGCTACAGTGGGGGCACATATTTAGCCTGTCATTTCTACTCCATCTTTTATTATCTTTAAGGTAGGTACGCTTCTAACTGGCATTATCGTTGAGCTGTTATAGAATACGGCCAATGTACTATCTCTCTTGTACTTTTGCAATGTTATGAGTCACCATTTCTCTAATCATCTGAGTATAATAATTGGACTCCTGCTTTACTTCGTTGATGTAACTCTTGAGCTTCTTCTTCTTTCTCAGCTTTCTTTAAACATACACATATACTTTTCCTGGTCATTCTGCCACTTGTTGTACGAATACTTGTCTTATCTTAGTACCTACACATATTGGAATGTCGTGCAACTCATATGATCTCGACTATCACTTTTGATTTTACTTTCTCTTAATTAGTCATGATAGGTGCCACTTTCTTATGGAGTGTAAACAATATTGTAGTGAGACTGTAGTTGCAAGTTCATTTCTTCGTCAGGTTACGATGCTTAGGTGGAAGCCTTCTACCTTATTTTCTCAGCTAATCTTTCGTTGTGGTACTTAGGGGAGACCCTCTGACTCATGTAATGCTGCAAGCTCATTACATTGTATACCTGACGGAATTTTGATGTTCTTACTCGCCCATAATAATTCTTAGTTACTTACCTCCGTACCCTTGTGCTCATAGGATTACTTCTAAACTGAAATTTTGATTGTCTCCCCGGTGGCAATCTCTTTTATTTTCATAATACTTATACGGTACATTTAACTACCCCAACTCTTATCTGAATATTTCTCAAGAATTACGATCCCATATCTGCAAGATTGAATTCCCCATGCTGGGGTTCACTACGTTTATCTTTCACGATCTACTAATTTATCGATGACCTCTTGTCTAACCATAACTAGGCTCTTCCTAAATAAACTGACGAGCGGCAAGCTCGGATTGAATCCCTTTATCACCCTTCAACCCCATTATCATTCATTCTTGAACTTAGTAATATATCCAGTATAATAACCAATACCTTTTAAAGGATTTCCTACCTTGTACACAATTTCAAAGTTACCCGAAATAGCCTAACACGAGATAATATAACTATGGACAACTTCCAAGTGCTTTATAGTCATTTCTTTTCTAGTTACCAATTTCCTCAAAAAGATTGACATGTAAACTAATATAATCATACTAAAAATATCATAGCCAACTTATTTTCCATAATTTCCAGCTATATGAAGTCATTTACACAACTCCAAAATAGTCCAATAAAAGACAACAACTTATTATACAACTTCAAGTTCTATCTTGTAATTCTTCATCCAAATAACTTAACCAACACATAGATAAGCTTAAGCCCAAGAAATAGGGTGTTATATATACCTTAAATAATCAGAACAAACTCAAACCAAAGGTTCCCTTAGCTTACAAGCACCCTTAATAGCATCACAACACCATAGAGACTTTTTTCTTCACTTAGGCTAAATTTTGAGGTTAGGTCTAGGCAAAACCACCATGGATTCGACTTGGAACCATGGAGGGCTATTCGAGAGGTGTTGAGAGAGTTTGGCACTGTCCTTGGTCGAAAATGACTAAAAAGAGCCGTCCAAACCCTTTAAAATGTTCAAGGGTCGTCCACCGCCTAAGTGGGTCCCATTGGGAGCAGCTTGCGCAGTCTCGCGAAAACGCGAATATCTCTCTACTCCGATGTTGTATCGACGAACAGTTTAATGAGTTAGAAACTAGACTCGTAGATCTTCTATTTGATATGTGGTTCATCCTGTAATTTCTAGTATTTTAGGAGAAAAACTGGCTATATTGGACCTAATTTTTAGCACATTTTGAAGGTAACTTGTGATAACCTTTGCCAACTTTTGTTACACAACTCACTTGACT
This sequence comes from Nicotiana obtusifolia, assembly GCA_002018475.1. Lineage (NCBI taxonomy): Eukaryota > Viridiplantae > Streptophyta > Magnoliopsida > Solanales > Solanaceae > Nicotiana > Nicotiana obtusifolia. The sequence goes on from MCJB01048694.1 coordinate 44,502, forward strand.
TCAAAACGTAATACAAAACTGTCATAACACTTAAATAACTCATAATACAACCTCCTTATGATGTTAAGCACCCTAGTCTCACCCCAAAGGTATATGTTATAACATTCTTAACTTATCGACTTTCGACGAAACTCATTTCTTCGATTCGTTTAGCTTCTAAGCCTTCCAATCTCTCTTGGTACTTGTTATTCATGTTCATAAATATCAGTAACCTCCAAGGTAACATGCTTAACTTACTTTATGTACTTTAAAAGATGATCTCATTTTGAAGCTTACATCAGTTGACTTACGACGTACGAAAATGTGAGGTGTAACAAGTAGCGACATGATACTTTATGTATGTGTAAGGTTTGCCAAATCCTTCCCTAATTTTAGTTCCAAACCTTAAAATAAATCCAGCTACCTCATAAGAAATATAAATCTTAAAATGATTCTATTTATTTTCTTAAAACACTCCTTCGTATACTTTTCCTTTTCACGCAAGTATTTCCCTAATTGAAATCTTTTTGGACACGAACTACTTCAGTTGGTGCAACACTTGAAGTGCACCAAATAATTTCTTCAAAGAAATCGACTGTCAGTAGAAATTGATTTTTTCAGCTGAAACTAACTTTTACTAGGAAACAACTTTCAGCTTCTGATCTATGGACTTCAAGGGACCTAATTTTTTCCCAACGGTTTGTTAATCATCAAACCAATATAAACTCAGCTCAACAAAATGTAATCGTGAGCTCAACTTTCATTTATGTCTCTTTTGTTGCTTTGTTAACGAGACGAAGATATATTTTCTAAGCTAAGACTTTGATATACAGATTGCAATAATAAGCGCCAAACCATTCCATGAAACATTGCAAAACCATCAGTTTTTAAATTTAATAAAATTCCGAGACTTCTTTGCATCATATATATATA
>MCJB01048694.1:45433-63135 GCA_002018475.1 Nicotiana obtusifolia
ATATATATATATATATATATATATATATATATATATATATATATATATATAAAACACACTTTCATGGCCAATGATCAAGTTATTCAAGCTCCAAAAGAACAACATACGACCTCAAGAACTAAAACATTTTATCTTTATTTTTCTAAATGCCCTCTTAAGTTTGATGTCATGATTTATAACCTACTCAATACCAAAAAAAAAAAAAAAAAACAATTAAATTATGGCTGTGTAAATGCGTATATTAATCATGACTCACTAAGGAAGAATTGCCAACTCCTTTATGGAATAAAAATTTAAAATGGTAGGAGCATTATATTCCAGAAGTATCATTACTGCTTGACTTTGCTAAAGCTAATCCCTATTCCTTCTTTTACTAAAAAGCAATTAAAAAGAGAAAAAAGATGAAGAGAATAAGGTGCTATGTGATGCGGCTAAACGCAACATGAACTTAACATCTTCCCAAAAAAGATAAAGTTCTTTGGCCATCTTTTAGAGCCTTAATCACCATCAGGTTTTGCCATGTCAATGGATATAGCCCAATCTTAATTTCAAACTAATCGGAACTTTTATTGCATAGAGATATGATATCCAGTTTGCTCACGCATTTCCAGTTAATTTTCTCAAACAATATTGAGTTTAAAACGGAGCTAAATTATTTACCGTGCGAAAGTAAAGATGTTCTGCACTGTTAGTGTAATTTAATCAATTATATCAAGTTAATTACTATTATTATTTTCCTCGTAGTGGCCATATCAACCATATTCCCTTTCAGCAAGAGTGGGCATCTTTGGATTTGCACTTCCACAACCGAGTATATCATATCCAATAGTTAATTCTCATTTATGGGCTCAACAGACCCTTCACATCCATATCCCCTAACAGCACCCCCTCCCCTCCCCTCACCCCACAAAAACAAAAAATTCTTCAAAAAGAATCCCTTGTTATCTCCTTTCTTAATTCAATACAATTAGGGGACAAGGCCTGATGCAGTATTAGATACCATCCACTTTTCTCTAATTCAACTGTTATGTTGAAATAGAGGAAAACTCGAAATAGAGAAGAGAAAAAGCATAAAAATTACGGGATGACAAAGCTTCAAAAGGCTCCACTATAACAATAAGAGGATTAAAAAAATTCTCCAAATTAGCTACACAACAAGTGTCAAACAGGGAGTAAGAATAACAAAAAGAGTAACTACAAATTAATTGAACTTGCTCTACTCAATCCTATGCAATCTAGAATTTCCACTTTCGAGTTCAATTCACTACTAGAAATTCGACAAAGACCGATTTTGGTCGGACAAAAAACCGACCGAAGTCAGTCGGTTTTTTAAAATATATTTTTTTTAATTTTTTTTTCGAAACAGACCAACTTTGGTCGGTTTTCTTTGGCGTAAAAATGGGGAAAACTAATTTTGAGTCCCACGAAATTAATTTTTCAAAAAACCGACAACCTTTGGTCGGTTTTTCATTGAAAATTAATTAAAATTTATATTTAAAAAACCGACCGAAATAGGTCGGTTAATTCGGTCGATCATTTTAAAAAACCGACCGACATCAGTCAGTTATTTTCATGCGAAAATACAATTAAAGAGTATAAATAAATAAAAGATAGTGTTAAAATAAAATGCACTAATGGTCTAGTAGTGAAATAGTATCCTGCCACAGTACAAACCCTGGTTCGATTCTCAGATGGTGCATTTTTTATTTACATAATTAAAATACCGACCGACTTTGGTTGGAAAAAACCGACCAACTTTGGTTGGTTTTTTCGGGAATTTTTTTTCGAATTTAATTGACCGACTAAAATCGGTTGAAAAATACCGATCAAAGTCAGTGGGTTAGCTTTACTGACGTTACGATTACCGACCGCCATGAAAATGGGTCGGTTTTCGGTCAACTTTTGCCAATTACCGACCAACATCGGTCGGTTTTCCCCGTTTTTAAAGTAGTGATTCTAGATTTGTAGATAATATTTCATTGTTAGCTACTCAGCAAAATAATTAAGAACAGAATTAAATAAACAACCCAATATGATAAAATCAAACTCGTCAATTTGAACTTCAAACGTCAACATTCATGTAGCACCCATGACCCCAGAATAATAGGATTCTTAGCCACTCATGTTCATACAATAATCAAAAATAATGTTTTCAACCATAAAATCAATGAACATTAGAAGAAGAATGGATGAATTGATCAAATTTCTCCCGAGTATTTCGTACTTTTGTTCCTATCTCAAAGTAGCATCCTCTCCCCCAAAATAGGATTAGGTTGGCTTTTATATGAGTTGGGGGCGTCTTGGGATAGAAATAACTGAGTCTCGGTCGAAATAGGACAGATCCACGTCACGAGTGCCCAGGGTAGCATGGGGCGCTGGCCCTGGCGCCGGGCTTCTTCACATTCTGGTTTGTGCGCCACAGGTAGCGCCCCACGCTGCCTGTGGCGCTCAACTGGGCACTTTTGCCTTTACTTTCTATTTTCGCTCCAATTCGCACACTTTCATCCCAACTCGCATCCAAATGATTCCTACACATAGAAATATTACAAATTAGCACAAATTAGTATATAATAAATCCGACATCTACGAGATATGAGCACAATGCATGGCAATATACATCAAAATATGCATACATTAAGCTACATATCAACATCCCACACTTAGACTCTTGCTCTTCCTCGAGCAATAGAACTATATTAACACCCAAAATGTACCTCTCACTATGAAATAGCAATTCACATTGAACTCAATCACATACTCTACCTTTTGACTATGGTCGATACCGCAATCAAGCATGAACACACGAACTTCACATTCTTCCCGTTTTTAAACTAGCCCAAGAATACACAAAATGTTATTCAAACAACTCAAACAACCTCTCCACAACCACTCTACCTCAAGAAACAACTCATTACCACTAAGCATCCTTAACTCACACACTCACCCAAAAAAAGAAGTGTACAACATCACCAATCCATCATGATACCAAGTGCCCTCACCACAAGCAAAAGAGTGAATATAGAAGAAGCCCATACATTCAAATTTGCCATTGAACATAAATTAAAGACATCACACAATTGAACAAAATTTGCTCACTCTTACAAAGAATTTATGTGGATTCCATGGACGTACCATAAGCATTGCCCGTAGTGTACATCTCTACTAAATTAAGCTAGCCAAATCTAGGATCTATTAGGATTTTAAGGTTGTAATGTAGGCTAAGGGATGTGTAGGATACATTTAGGAATAGTGACTAACCCTCCTAAGCACTTCAATACACTACAATCACAAATCGAGTACATCTTCTTCTCGACCAATTGACTTGTCATACACCATATCTAACGTAGCCCTCTTTTCAATTAAGCACCTCTATATTTCCACTAGCATGAATTAGAAGGATTCGAAGATGTGTGTTTTTCTACATTATTTGAACTATTATTTTTTTTTCTTCCTTGCAACTTTTTTTCTTTTTCTCTTTTTTCCTTCTCTTTTTTTCTTTTCTCACACTCTATACATTAAGGTTTATTGGCTAGTGACCTTTTTTTTTTCACAACTTTAGTGCACCTTAAAGGACCCTTCCATAGTTCCACTTGAAAGCCACTCCCGAATCTCTCAGCTTACTTCTTTTAGTGACTAAGTGCCTTAGGAGGTAAAGGTTCAACAAGCTCAAATTAACAACAATTTTATAGGGATACGACTTGTAGTGTGAGTGCCAAAGAAAAGGTCTGTAGGCTCAAAGGACTAGCGACGGAAAAATTTTATTTGTGAGTGACAAGCACCTCTATGGTCAAGCAAGAAATGCCTATATCATTTCCTAAACTAGCACCAAGTTTGTCTCTTCACACCTAGCAAGCACTTTATCAAGGTTCATTAAACAATTATCAAAAGAACACCCAAACACAGAAAAGTCATCCATGAACACTTCTACAAATCTTTCAAGCATGTCATAAAAATAGCAATCATACACCTTTGAAAAGGCGTAGGTGCATTATAGAGACCAAAAGGCATTCTTTTAACCGCGTACGTGCCATAAAGACACTTAAATGTAGTCTTCTCTTGGTCCTCTGGGGCTATAGCAATCTGATTATATCCCGAATAGCCATCTAGGAAATAGTAGTACTCCTGTCCAGCTAATAAATCAAGCATTTAATCAATAAAGGGAAGGGAAAGTGATCCTTTCGGGAGGCATTGTTTAATTTTCTATATTCTATGCAAATTCTCCACCCAGTCACAGTTCTTGTGGGAATAAGGTCATTATTTTCATTAACCACTATAGTAATTCCCCCCTTCTTAGGCACACGTTGGACGGGGCTTACCCATTTGCTATCAGAGATTGGAAATTAAATACCTGCATCAAGCCACTTAATCACTTCATTTCTTACCACCTCTTTCATGATTGGATTTAGGCGGTGTTGTTGCTCTACAATTGGCTTGTGCCCTTCCTCAATGAGGATTTTATGCATGCAGAATGCTGGACTAATGCCTCTAATGTCAGATATCCTCCACCCAATTGCTTGCTTGTGCTCACGCAACACTCTTAACATCTTTTCTTCCTTTTCAGAAGAAACAATAACAGGTAGAGTATCAGAACCAGCCAAATAAGCATATTGAAGGTGAGGGGGCAAGGGTTTAAGTTTCAATTTTGGAGCTTCTTCAATCGACGACTTTGGAGGAGGCCCACTTGGACTATTTAGGGGCTCAAAGGGGACTAATCCCTGTATTATCAATCTAGTATATGCATCATTTCCTCAACATCGTCATCAATCTCCAAGCTATCGAAGAACATGAGTGCTTTCTCTAGAGGGTCATCTAGATATACACTCATATTGATAAGTTGCCCATCCACCTCCACAACAGATATCATAGAGAGCTCCTCATAATGGCGGGGAAATTGAATCGCCTTGTACACATAAAAACTGCTTCCTTATTGTCCATCGTCATAATCATTTTTCCCTCTCTTACTTTAATAATTTCATCACCTGTAGCCAAGAGAGGTCATCCCAATATGATTGGAACTTGTTCACCAGCCTCATAATCTAGGATAATGAAGTCCGTTGGGAAGATGAATTTCCCAATTTGCATCAAAACAACTTCAATCACTCCTTCAGGGTAGGCTATAGATCTATCCGCTAGTTGCAACATCACAGTGGTTGGTCTTGGAGCTCCCAGACCCAATTGCTTGAACAAGGATAAGGGCATCAGATTTATGCTCTCCCCCAAATCATAAAAAGCACGACCCACATCTATAGTACCAATCATTACAGCGATGGTGAAGCTACCAAGATCTTTAAGCTTTTGAGGAAGCTTGTTTTGGACCCTCGAGGTGCACTCCTCAGTAAGTGCAACTGTGTCGAATTCTGTCAATCTCCTCTTGTAGGCCATTATATCTTTGATGTACTTAGCATACTTTGGAATTTCGTGAAGTACATCTACCATTGAATATTCAATTGAACTTAGCTCAACATAGAGAGAAATTTTTGGAACATGCGATCATCATTCTTTTTCTGCAATCTTTGGGGGAAAGGTGGTGGCGGCCTTGCAGCATTCACTGGCTCTGAACTTGCATCATCTTTCTTTGACTCTTGTGTTGCTTTAGGAATCAACTCCCCCTCAGGTATAGGCTTATCCTTTCTCTTCTTTGGCACTTCTTCTAATTCCCTCCCGTTTCTGAGTGTAACTGCATTAACTTGAGGTTCTTCTCTGTATCACTAGGAAGAGCGCCTGCAGGCCTAGTATTTTTATTTTATGCTAATTGCCCCATCTGTCTCTCAACATTTCTTAAATCGGTCCTATGTTATTGGTTATCAAGCAACAACTTCTTCAACAAGTCATTCATACACTCTTCTACTTGCTGGGGTGGCTTATGAGGTTGATTAAAATTTTCTTGGGGCCTATAATGATTCTGAGTCATCTGATTTCCACCCCAGGAGAAGTTAGGTTGATTCTTTCAATTTGGATTAAAATTTTTCTTTCATGTCGCCTTTTCTTCCCATTTTCGCTCCAGTTCGAGCACTTTCGTCCCAACTCGAATCAAAATGATTCCCACACATGGAAATATAAAAAATTAGCACAAACCATTATATTATACTTACGAAATATGAGACATTAGCACAATGCGAGGCAATATACATTAAAACATGCATATATTGAGCCAAATATCAAACTCCAACCCTCCTTACTCTTATTAATATTCCTCAATAGCAATTACACTTGCGTTTCAACCAAACAAATCTATCAATTTTGGCACTATCCCTAATCCCCGACCACTAATAGTTAGACTTGATAACACACCTCCACAAAGTTCTCCAAATTTTCCACCTCTTATTTCTCAACCCGCTAATGCAGCTCATATTGAAAACATATCCCACTGGAGATTACCCACAAGCCTTTTACTCGGGTGCTTTAGGGAATCGGCATTCAATCTCTGAAAGGAACCGCATGAAGCTTCTTCCGAGGCCGTATGAAGTATTAATGGCAAACCCGTTGTCATTTTCACTAAGAAAGAAGATGATGTCTTAGCTCAGACATGCAAGTGGACGATTATTGGTAGGTTCACACGGATCAGACCCTCTATTGATATTATTCGTAGTGAATTTGCAAAAATTATCCCAGGAAAGGGGAGGATCAAAATTGGGGCTTATGACATGCACAATGTTTTCATAGATCTTAGGAATATGGAGGACCATTTAAATGTCAGCTCCAGGAATTTCGTGACAATGGGTTCAGACAATGTGATGAAAATTATCAAATGGATGACAAAGTTCAAACCTGAAGCAGGGAACTCTAATGCCCCTGTTAGGATTAACTTTCCAGATCTTCCATGGCATTACTATGAATGGGATGATATCTGTCAAATTGTCGATCCTATAGGTATACCTCTCACCATGGATAAGGCTACTATATGTAAAACAAGACCTACGACTGCTAAAGCTTGGGAGGAGATTGATCTCCTAAAACCTCTTCTCACTTAAGTAACAGTGGAGATTAGGAATGCAGGGGTGGTATGGAAATGTTCACGTAGAGAGTCTAGTATGAAACCATCCCTGCGTTCTGCTCGAATTCTAAAGTTCAAGGCCATTACGATAATTCTTGTAGAGTGTTGCACCCTGAACTAAGGAAGGATCATGGGAAAACAGAGCATGTCCAAAACATTATCCCTCAGAAGACAAAAACCTCGATCAGTAATAATTTCAAAGTTCAGAGTTAACCTTAGGGAATTACTCAGGTAAATGGTACTAATACCATTGTGCCTAACCAACACGTGACAATCAATAGGTCAAATCATAATATACATGAAGAGACAAATCAATTGCCGAGGGCAGGTGAAACAGTTAATGATGGATGGCAGACATTGACAACAAAGAAAAAAGGCAAAAGGAATAAACAACACCATTACTAGTGCTGGCAATGACAAGATTGATCATCAAATGGTGAACAAAATAAACAATTCTATATCTGAGAAAGGAAATGCGCAAAAGTTTAAGACTCAGAATGGCCAAGAAGTTGTGGTGATAACTCACAATTAAACTGGTCAGGTTGAGAATATGGATCTTTTAGCCTCTACCAATGCCCAACAAAATTGTACCAACTTCTCAAAAGCAGAACATAAGCATACCAAGTTGGACAAGGAAAAGAAGTCCAAAAAGAAGAAGAAGTCTAATTTCCACGATTTTGCGAGGACTATTAGAAAAATAAGACAATACAAAGACATGTGGTCCGCAGATGCAAAAGAAGATATTTCTAAGTTGGACCCTACCCTTATTCAGATGCAAGGAAGTAAAAACCGACTGCTAACCAGGAAGAAGAAGAAATTCACCTCAAGAGGTTTCACTCCACCAGATGTTCCCTTGGAGAATGAAAAACAAATGGGTCAGAACAATTGCAGCACTTTTCCACCTCTCTTTTTGCTGGACCCTATGCTATCTGAAAGGTGTGCAGAAAGAAAGCCAAAAGAAAAGGAACATGAACGTGCAGAGAAGCTAAATTCAGATCCAAACATCAGTGTGAGCAATGTAAACATAGATGGACGGGGAGAGAATGTAATATATGAAGACATTGCCTATAAGGATTGTGAGCTTGACATTGTTATGGTAGGTTCATCAGAAGACTATGACTCATCCAAGTCTGATGATGAAGTTATAAGAGGGCCAAGGGATGCTATATCTTTGGAAGTAGTGGGTGCCACCCCTACCCATGATCAACAAAATGTTACATACTTCAACAACTAGTCTCCAAGAAGAAGTTTTAATTCGGCAAGTGCCAAATTTGTTTCTCTAGTCATGGAAGAGACAAGCAACAACAAATGGGACAACTTAACCTTGCCCACAATGTTTCTTATGATTAGCACAATTTCATGGAATATAAGGGGCATAGGATCCCAAGGAGCTACTGAAAGACTTAGTCTGATCAAACAAGAATATAAAGTTCCTTATATGTTCCTATAGGAACCTATGGTAGGAGCACGACAGATTGAGAAATTCAAAAGGAAACTAAGATATCAATCCTGTTTTCACTACTGCACAAATAAAATTTGGATTTTTTGGTTCGCTGGTTGTGTCCTGGACACCATTGAGGATAAAGAACAACATGTTCTTGTTCACATCACCCAATCCCAGAGGCATGTCCCTTTCGACCTGTCTGTTGTTTATGCAAAGTGTGATGAACAACTGAGAAATATTCTATGGAATGAAATAAGGGACATTGCCAGTAGGGTGGTGGGCCCATGGGGAGTTGTAGGAGATTTCAATGTTATCACAAGTGCAGTGGAAAAGATAGGAGGGAGGCCATACATGATTGAAGAAAGTTTTGATTTTATTGCTTCTTTGGCTGATTGTGATCTTCAAGATGCAGGTTTCTTGGGATTTTTTGTTCACTTGGAGTGATAATGGAGATCCTCCTAACACCATCTGGAAGAGATTAGACAGGCTAGTGTACAACTTAGAGTGGTTCGGCCAGTTTGGAGGGACCAGTGTAAGCCACTTATCCAGATCATGCCCCTTTACTTATTACTTGTGTTCCTAATAACACAAAAAATACATCAGATACTTAAGGTTCTTAAACATTTGGGCTAACCATGATAATTTCTTGGAAGTAGTTCAACAATCTCGGGCTATTGATTTCTCAGGCAATCCTTTGTTCACCCTTCACCAAAAGATTAAGAACACATGCAAATCCCTTAGCTTGTGGTCTAGGGAAGCATTTGGTGACATCTACGAAGAGCCTAAGAAGCTGGAAATTCTTATAAGAAGATGCATTAATCAACAACAACCAATAGAACATAACTAACTTATACAAATCTAGATCTGAATTCACAAATTTTCTAAAGTTGCAAGACATTGTTTTGCGACAAAAGGCAAGGGTCAAATGGCTAAATGAGGGAGATTCCAATACAATGTTCTTTCATGAAATCATGAAGAATAGATGAAAGAGGCTGAAAATACAGAATATGAAAGACCTCGATGACAATTGGGTGGAAGGTACGAAGGATATAGCAGAAAAAACTATTAAGTATTTCGAACAACTTATTAGTGCAGATAATATATTGGAAGACAACAGGATCCTGAATGTGGTTAAAAAAGTTGTAACAACGAAGGATAATGCAAATATCACCTCTCTCACTATACTGCAGAGATTAAAGATAGTGTTTTCTCCATCGATCCTAACAGTGCTCCAGGGCCAAATGGTTTGAGTGGAAGATTCTATCAAACTGCTTGGCATATTATTTCAGAATATTTTCACAATGCTGTGATTGCCTTTTTTTAAGGAGCTAACCTATCAAGATTCTTCTGCCACACTTGTGCAGTCATGTTGCCTAAATTTGAATCACCTCAACATTTTTCAGACATTAGGCCCATCAGTTCATGTAATATTTCTAGCAAAATCAATGCCAAAGTCCTTAACTCCAGACTGTGCAAGATTCTTCCTAAGATAATCACTCAAAATCAGAGTGGTTTTGTTTAAGGCAGAGCCATTACTGAAAATACTCTTTTAGCACAAGAGATCATCAATTACATTGGCAAACCAAGAAAGGGTGCCAACGTGGTTATCAAATTATATATGATAAAGGCCTACAATAGAGTTTCGTGGCCTTTTCTTTGTTTCATGCTCAGACAACTGGGTTTTGTAGAAGATTGGATTGAGCTCATTCATAGATTTTTCTCCAATAACTGGTACTCTATTTTAGTGAATGGTAGCAGGCATGCTTTTTTAAAATCTGGTAGAGGACTTAGGAAGGGTGACCCCCTCTCACCCTCACTCTTTATCTCGATTACCGAATTATTATCTCAAATGCTTAATAAGCTACATTCCAACAGAAGGTACAAAGGTTTCTCTATAAGTAATCAGGGGCCTCAAATCAATCACCTTGCTTTTGCAGATGATACTATAATTTTTTCCAGTAGTGTGAAGATCTCCCTACAGCTGATCCTGAACACTCTAACCACGTATGAGAAAGTTTCAGGTGAATTGATCAATAAAAGCAAGAGTTATTTTACTATGGTTACTGGTACAGCCCAAAACACCATCAGAAGAGTTAGAAGAATACTGGGAATGAGATATGAAAAGATGCCCATGAAATATTTACGCTGTCCACTCTACTCAGGAAGGATGAAACTTTCTTTCTTTTTTGAAATGGTTAGTAAAGTCATCAACAGAATCGGAGGATGGTATTTGAAGTTTCTCTCATCGGGAGGCAGAGCAGTTCTTATAAAACATGTTCTTCTAGCCATTAATATTCACACTCTAGTATCTGTTCACCCGTCCAAAGGCACCATTGCTATGATTGAGAAATTTATAGTCAGGTTCTTCTGGTCTGGGCAGAAAGAAGGGGGTAAACACCACTGGATTTCTTGGCACAAGTTATGTTTTCTGTATGATGAAGGTAGATCCAATTTTAGAAAATTAGAGGACACATGCAGAGACTTCACTACTAAGTAGTGGTGGAAAAACCTCCAATTCATTGTGGTCTTGGTTCATGAGAGCTAAATACTGCCATACCACTCATTCTCTCACTATACATAACTTAACTAGACAATCTCACGGCTAGAAAGCTATGTGTGATATAATGGAAAGGGTGGAGCCTAAAATCCTATGAAAAATTGGCAAAGGAAACCTTAGTTTTTGGTTTGACAATTGGTCCGGCCATGACCCTTTATATAAGAGGATTGAGGATGGTCTAGTCAAAGATAACATTATGCTCAATGAGGTTTTTAAAGAAGGTCAACGGGCCTGGTCTTGCCTCCAGGTCCAACCACCAGATTCAGTAAAGATACAACTAACACAACAACGCTTAACTTCCAATCAGGAAGCTAAGGATACCCCATACTGGACTTGCACTAACTCTGGGAAATTCTCTATATCCACAGCCTAGGGTTTACTCAGACAGAAGAGAATGATAAACCAGTTTGACTCCAAAATATGGCACAAAGACATACCCTTCAACATGGCTTTCTTAACGTGGAGGGCAGTACATGATCGACTTCCTACCGATAATAAGATTACAACGTTTGGTATCAATATAGATGCAAGATTTTCTTATTGTATTGGCCCTAGTATGATCTCTAGTATAGAAACAATAGAGCATCTATTCACTCAAGGCCAATATGCTTAAATTATTTGGAAACTTTTTGCTGGTTCATTGGGTATTACATACAGAAATGTAAATCTAAGGAAACTGTTTTTGAATTGCTGGATGTAGAGGACTAGAAACATAGTTGCTGCATATGTGCTTAAAATCTTGCCGGCCTTTATCATTTGGGAATTGTGGAGATCAAGATGCAGCTCAAAGTATGAACCTGAAAGGCCATCTGCAGCTAGATCCATCTAGTTAATTACCTTCAACATTATCAACAAGGTGAAGACTAAATTTGGAAGAATCAGTATTGGTGACAATTGGATAGATGTCTGCAATCAATGCAACCACTCTCTCAATGAGGTCTCTATTACCATTGTCAAATGGATCAGACTTCCAATTCTCTTTTTAAAACTCAATAGTGATGGCTCATATGTAGATAGTATATGTGGTGCTGGGGAGTTGTTAGAGATAGTGGGGGAATGATGCTTATGGCTTACACACTGCCTCTAGGACTTGGCACCAGCAACTGGGCTGAATCTTGCGCCCTTCTATTTGGGCTTAAATGGTGCATTCAAAGAGGACATAGATTGATCATTGGAGAAACTGACTCCTTTATTCTGCACAACTGTATTTATGGTAATTGGTCAATACCATGGAGAATAGCATATTGCATTGGGGAGCAAACGATTATGGTGGAGAATTTTGGTATTGTTACCAGATATTGCTTCAGAGAAGCAAATAAAGTAGCCGGTAAGCGGGCATTTATAAGTCAATCAACTGAAGAAGTGTGCATATACACTGAACTTGACACTCTCCCAAGGCAGATTAGAGGTTTATTAAATGCCGATAAATGGCATTCATTCATTTCGAGTCAAGAGGAGAAGTCAAGTCTTCTTACTTATGAGCCACCTTGAAGTATCAGCTTTATTGCCAACCTTTAGCGGGTATTTTGTTATTATTTTGAAAATATGTTAGTTGATCCTATATCACTAACTTGATTCGTCTTTATCACATCTTGTAAAGAAGGTTTGGTAATATTCCCCTTATTCAAATGTACCCTGTTCAAAGGTGGCAATTAAATCGTGACTCAATTAAAAAAAATGTCAACACAATTAGGGGACAAGGGCTGATGCAGTATTTAATACCATCCACTTTTCTCTGCTTCAACTGTTATGTTGAAATAGAAGCAAACCCGAAAATAGAGAAGATAAAAAATATCAAATTTTAATGTGAAAAATCTTTCAAATTGAAGGTAAAAACTATGGAATCACAAAGATTCAAAAGGCTTCACTATAACTATAAGAGCGTTACAAAAGTTCTCAAAATTGGTTACACAATAAGTGCCAAATAGGGAGTAAGAATAAGAAAAAGAGTAACTATAAATTAATTGAAGAAAGAGGAGAAATCACAAAAATCGAGCTGAACACTCGGCAACAATTTCAGCCCGATCAACAGTGAAGAATCGGAAAACATAATTTGAAGTTGGCTGGTCGAAATAAAATCTGCAGCAAAACGAATCCCTTTTCTTCTTTCATTTCTCTTGATGGAAGCTCTCTCAAAAATCACACTTATGTTTTAAGTATTTTAAAAACTAATAACAATGAGCATAAAACATTCTTCAAAGTTACTCTATTTATAGATAATGAGTGATGCTTTTTCTTAGACCCAAAGCCAACTACAAATGAGAATAAAAATTGAATCTAATTCCAAACAGGAATGAAAACCAAAAGAGAATAAGATTAGGCCATTGAGCCGTTAGCTGGACAACAGGATATGGCCCAACAAACTCCTCTCTAGCCAAGGGGCCAAATATATTTTCACGTAAAGAAACTATTGGCTGGCTTCTTGCCCGCCAATTTTTTGCAACACTCACGCTTATTCTGCAACACTCATGCTTGTGAGGGGACAAGGGTTGATGTAGTATTTGATACTTCTCTTGGCTTCAACTATATATACAACAACAAAGGACAACTAGCTTCGGATCGAAATATAATTAATATTGAAATTGTATATAATTAAATAATTTTGAAAGTATATATTTATGCTAAGTTCATGGAGCACTTACAAAGTAATAGCGCATGCATATATTACTAAGTAACTCAACTAGCTCGAGGATCTTTACATGGACAGACAGTTCCTTGATGGACACTGACATCAAACATTTTCATTGGCTTCTATCACCTGGAGATACTTTATCCATTTAGGAAATATGAACATTACATTTTTTTTGCTTTAAAGAAAGCTTATCTTGTGAGAAGATCTTATCATTTTTTTCCCGAATAATTACTCAAAACATAAACTCAACAATAACACAACGGTGGAGCTAGTTAGGAATTAATAAGGTGGTTCAATTGAATACCCGAAAAATAATATTGTTCAAATAGAGAAATAACGAGTTTGTTTGATTATACATTATTTAAAACCAAAATCAGCTTTAGGATAAGGCGATTAAATTTATATTTAAGGGCTAAAGGAAACCGATTCAAACCAAATATTAGCTATATAGACGAAATGAAATACGAAATAAAGTAATAAATTATAGAGTAGAAAGAGAAAGAGATGTTATTTCATAGCCGCTTGGGCCTTGGAAGCTTCGAGCTTGATTACACTGGCCTTGTGAAGCTGCCTAAAATGAAAGAATGATGGAGCTTCAAGTAGAAGCAAGGGTGTTGATGATTACAGTTGGTTTGTCTAAAATGAAGAAAAATTAGCTTTTATAGTGAGGAGCCCGAGCTACTGTTACATTCATTTATTCTTGTCATTTGAACAATTTGTAACGGTTGCTTTATGCTGGATTTGTAATCATAAGGTAAATGATGAATCACAGACTTTCCATCATCTATTGACCTATTTTATTTGTTGTCCGCGAACTCCTATATCGTATATTAATTTCCGGACACACAACCTTCTTCTGAGGAGTCTTCTGCATATCTTCGATTTCATGACCTTACGGTTTATATTCTAACTGGTTCATAAGTTGGTTGAATAGTTCCTACCACATGTCCTTTTTTTAAACGGTGCACATGTCATGTCCGTTTTTTACCAATAAGATAGTCCCCCACTTGCCGGATATTTTCTGAGAAATGTTTGGGAAGTTGATGTTATTTGGCGGGAGGAGGGTCATTATTAATTTCTATAATTGGCGGGAAGGGAGAAATCATCTAATCCTCGTATTCTGAAATTGAAGCGACATGAACTGTGATTGAAGTGATTCATGCCTTTGTGGTTCGAATAGCGTGGCAGTCCCCAATTGGCATTGTTATAGTCAGTGGTTTTGAGACAACGACAATTGCATCCCTAACTGAGTCATTGTAGATCGATGATTTCGTATAGATGAGCTCGAGGGGTCCATCACTGCCTATATGGCAGTATTTCCCTTTTCTCTTTTTTCGACTCATTTTCTTAGAACCTTTGCAAATACCTTTGAGCATTTCGTTTGGTCGTATAATTCTCCCTAGGTCATGGATTCCAAAAATCTTAACCAGTAGTGGTTGACACCCCCGGCAGCCTTAAGTCCCTTTTTCCAATTAAGTATGAATGTTGACCAACCGTTCAAAATATCCTTCTTTGGCAGCTGGATTTTGGTGCGGACGACAATTTGTTGGATAAAGAATTTTTGGCAATTAGGAAACAGGAATTCCCATGTGGATAAGTTTTCTTTATTTATTCGACTGGAGCATATTCCTTTTGTTCGGTAGGAATGCCTCTTGGTGATCATGTCGGTGTTCGCATAGTCTTGGAATGAGAACAAAATACCAGTTACCAGGCTGGTTTCTCCATCGTATACACTTACCAGTTCACCTTAGGCTTTAATCCTCCAATCGACTTAGTCATCATGGTTTGTAGCCATTTTAGTGTTTGCCTACACTAGGTTGGCCCGGCATTTGGAGATTGAAGTCTTGTCTTTGGTTCTTGCCGAATTTGGCCAAGGTTGACTTATCCCTTCAACATCTTATCCACCTCTATTCTCCGAAGCTTTTTTGGTTTGGTCTTCTCTTAGCTTCTAATCGAGGAAGACGTGCTTTGGTGTATACTAAAGATGATTGTGACAAAAGGTGGTATGACAGATTCTTTATCATATATCCTTGTTGTTGTTCATTTTATGACTTTCCCTCTTGAAATCTCCAGATTTCAGCTATTTTGGATGCCTCTCTTTGAAGTTCTCGATATCGAGGAATGAGTTGAGAAGGTGCTATCCTCTTCTCCTATACCCGAGAGATTTTGGCGACACATTTATGAGATTTTCGAATAGAGGGGCAAGAATCATGGTTCGTTTCCAGTCACATTATTTTTCATGATTACATTTCATGATCTTATGTTTCTTAGCTAGCTACAGGTATCGCTTTGAGGAAGATTATCCCGGGGGTTCTAATTGATTCATTGGAGTCTGGGGATATTTCATGACAGGATCCAGGAATTGTTCAATTGAAGTGGAAGAAACAATGCTCATCTGATTCAGTTCTGATAAGTGATTTTGTTAATTCCTTTAGGAAGAGGACTAGATCTAGCTTTAAGAAAGAGTCTAAGAATATTCAATGCAGTCCTTGAGTGAATTCCTGGACTACTAGACTTCAAAGAAGCAAACCTGTTATCTTGGATATTAATGAAGGCGATTCCTAGGATGAAGAGCCTTAGGAACTTGTGGGTGATTCAGTCCTCGTCTTCAGACCAACGGTTGGTGATATAGGGTCCAATTTGGATTGATTGTTTGGTTCTGGTGATTCTCGTTTATGCCTTGCGCCTCTATCAGAGTTCTCACCTGTCTAGGATTCTGGTCTTTCAACCGACATTGATAAGCGTCGAATCATAGTTGAATTCCTGAAGGAGTCAATCTTCTAGGACCCCGCTGATGTGCCGGGTAATTTCGGCACATTTTGATACTATTTGCTTAAAATTTAACTTGTTTTACTTGTTAATTATCATGATACTTACGTAATTTTAGTGTACTTGCAGTGTATTGAGTGAAGGAATCCAGAAGTATGGAAAAGAAGTCAAAAAGCCAGCTAAAGACAAGAAAAGAGGTCAAGAGCATCGCAGATGTAAATATGCGATAGCAGAACAGATATGCGAATCGCATATTCGACAAGTAGTTCGCAGACAGAGACGGAACTTTGGGCCAATCTTCATGTCGAGAATGCGGTCACAAATGTGACCGCAAAACAGGAATGCGAACCGCAAATTGGCCTGGTGGAATCGCAAACGCAAACAAAGTTCTGGGTGAAAATCAGTGTGAAGAATGCGATCGCACTCTGCGATCGCATAGTCAACATGCGAACCGCAAACCAAGATGCGACGAGAGCAAAAATGCCTGGTGTGATTTGTGATGGATGATGATGATTTGCAAACCACATTCCTATTCTGCGACAGAAATGCGGTTCGCATTATTTCAACGAGGTTAAAGCTGACCGACATTCGCCTCGGGTTTTGGGCCTCTATAAATAGGTTTTATAGGGTTTTGTGAAGTGATTCTTGTCAGAATTTAGAGTACAACATACGGCTTTGATTATTTTCGAATTCTTAGAAGCTTTTGGTGATCAAAAACCCTCTATTTTTGTAAGATGATATCAGTTACTTTTTCTTGTTCTTTAATTCTCAGCATGTGTAGCTAAATTTAAACGCTGAGGTTGTGAACCCTAGATGGGTAGAATGTTATTGAGAGTTTGATATTGAATCCAATTTCGAAAGAAGCTTGATATTTATTTATTTCTCGTTCTTCAATTAATCGTTAGTGGTTGCAAACATTAACGAATGCCAATTAACGCTATCTTATCTTGGAAAAGTGAGATAGAGTTTGGTAGCAATAAATAACAGAAATTCAAGGCTTTAAACCTTGTTTAACGAAATCACTTAGGAATAAGTAGATATTAATTTGGCAAATAATTGGTTGTTCTTAAGATCGACTCTTTTGTATTCGGGAGAATCGTAAGAGGATACATTTGTTATAACCTATATTTGTACGTGTTATATTACACCGTAAGATAGTCTACCTTGGTTCGAGAAGAGAATTACCTTTGAGACAATAAGAGTTTAGTCCTATTGGTCCTAAACGATGCAAAGGTGTATAAGGGCGGTTAACAAGTATTAGAGGATAAACGAGTTAAGGATGTTGTAACTCGCGTTTTTGGGAAAA
>MCJB01048695.1:0-38097 GCA_002018475.1 Nicotiana obtusifolia
ACTCTTGAAACCGCTACCTGCCCCGCAGAAACCATGGGAAAGCATTTCCCTCAACTTCATCACTGGATTGCCAAAGGTTGGAGAGCTTGCAACCATCCTGGTTGTCATAGACCGGTTTTCCAACTATGCAACATTCATACCAGCTCCACAAAACATATCGGCAGAGGATACAGCTCGACTCTTCTTTGCCCACATTGTCAAATATTGGGGCATGCCCAAGAACATCATTAGTGACTGCGACTCACGCTTCACTAGCAAATTTTGGACCCAACTCTTTGGGTGCCTTGGGTCCACAGTCAGCCACAACTCAAACATGCATCATCAATCGGATGACCCAACAGAACGGTTCAACACCATACTGGAGGAATACCTCCGCCATTTTGCAACCGGGTCGCAACAACATTGGGTGAAGCTCCTGGATGCTGCTCAACTGTGTTTCAATTCCCAAAAGTGCGCCATGTCGAACAAAAGCGCTTTTGAAATTGTTACCGGACAGCAACCGCTAATCCCACAGATGCTGGACGCATCAAACATGCCCACAGTGCATAAAGCTGCCAACTTTTCAAAGGAATGAGAGCAAACCATGCAGATAGTGCGGAGCTATATCATCAAAGCCCAAAACAGGGCCAAGAGGCATGCTGAACAGAACCTGTGCTTTGCTCAATATCAGCCAGGAGACAAAGTGATGGTAAAAGTCCCGAAGCGGCGCTTATATACAGGCAAGCCCAAAGACTCCCGTCTATTGCGGCCATATATCGGATCCATGTCCATTGAGAAACGCCTTGGGAAAGCTACATACCAGGTCAACATTCCATCCTGGTGGAAAATCCATCCAGTGTTCCATGTCAGCCGCCTCAAATCATTCCGCAAATACATGGAGCGTCAGGCAGATCCTCATCAGCACAAAGAGAGGGGAACAGACCTCCCAGCCAACAGACGCTCCCAACATCATCATCACCATCATCATCAGGCAAACAAGGCTCCGGGGACGGCGCCAACTCAGGTGGGGGAGAATGTCATGGGCGGCTTTCCAGCCTCGCCCCATGACCCCTTGGACGCGTCCCGTGGCGTCCTAAGCCTCTCAAAGCCTAGCGCCACGGACGGCCCCGTGGTCTTGGCCGCGCCAAGTGACAAGTGCGCAAGTGCCTCTGTTGCCCCACCAACACTCCTTGCCGGCGCCCAGCGGCTTGCGAGTGTCAACCATGCTGCGCGCGCAGACAATGCCGCACAGCCAAGCGATGCCGCGCGCACAGCCAAGGCCGCGCGCATCAACCATGATCCAAGCACAAGTGCCAGCGCCCCGCCGCGGGCCATCATCAATAGTGCCGCGCGCACAGACAGCAACGCGCGCGCAGACCCTTCTTCTCAAGACAAGATTGCTGCCATTGGACTTAGTATTTCTACATCATAGAAGACTAAGTTCCTTTCACTGTAAATATAGAATAGTTTACCTGTTTTATATTCATTGTGCTCCTTGAGCTCACTTTAGGTCTACTCATGTAATTTTGGTTTTTTTATTTTAAGCATTATTAGGGGGGTATCAGCATTCAAACATTTTCAGCAAGCATTCAAATTCTCTGTACTGGTTCCCTCGACACCGCATTAGCTTTGTAATAGCTTTCATCATCAATACAATCATCATCAAAAATCCAACCAAAGCTTCCGCTGCTCTCAATTCTCTTGTTGCCTACGATTTTGGTTTTCCCGCACGGCACTGACAATCTAGTCTAGCGTGCGGAGGGGACCTCAGTTGGCGGACGGCAATCGTACTGACATCGATTGCCTAGCCTTACGTTGCCCTTCCAAAGATCATCAGGAAGGCGCCGCGTAACATAGTACATGTACCTGTACCGTGGTTAGTCATAAAAATTATGGTGGAATGTGCATTAATTGAATAGGAATATGTAAGACACATCATGTATTTATTTTGCTGAGCAATGGTATATTATTTGTTTTGACTATAAATTAATAATTTACCTCATCTTGTATGCAAGTTTAATAAAAGGTTATGCGCATCTTAATATCTTTGTTATTCTAAATAGTTCTTTTATATAATATCTATATACTCTCCAGTTATGGCACCACGTAAGCAATGGATGCAGCTTGTTGATAATCGACTTGATGAAGCATATTCAATCGGGGTGCAGAAGTTTTTATATACACTTTTAGAAGAAAAGGAGAATTGTACGAAATAAGATGTTCATGTGTTAAATGTTGTAATACGTCATTAGGAACACAAGACAGTCGAGTCACATTTGAAAGTATATGGAATAATTAAAAATTATACTTTTTGGTATCACCATGGAGAAGTTTTAGGTGAGTCACAGTCAGAACGTGAAGATGAAGATGATAATGAAGTAGAAGAGTGAGAGTGAGGATGAAATACAAGAAATTTTGAGAGATTTATACCCTAATCATGATGGAAGCAATGCAGACCTTGGTTGTGATGATTTACTTGAAGAGGAACCGAATGTTGAAGCTAAAAAATTTTACAGTCTACTAGGTGATTTTGAGAAGCCATTGTACCAAAGTTCAAAAATTTTAAAGCTTTTCACTTTGATTAAATTGCTTCACATAAAAAGTATGGGTCGCTGGAGCAATGAGTCATTTACAATGCTATTAAAAATGTTAAAGGATGAGTTGTTGCCCGATGGAGCAGATTTGCCAAACTCATATTATGAGGCAAAAAAGATAATTCGAAACCTTGGGCTTTCATATCAGAAGATTGATGCTTGTATAAATGATTTCATGTTATACTGGAAGGAGGATAATTTGCTTGATTCTTGTAAAGTTTGTGGTGCATCCAGGTAGAAAATAAATAAATATAGCGGGAAAGCAAGGAATAAAAAAGGCAAAAACATAGCATCAAAGACTTTACACTATTTTTCATTAAAGCCTAGAATTCAAAGGTTGTTCATGTCTACAAAGACATCTTCTCTAATGACATGGCATCATAATAAAAGAGTTGATGCTAGAATAATGAGGCATCCAGCCGATTCAATAACTTGAAAATCATTTGATGAACTTCATCCCTCATTTACGGCCGATCCTCGTAATGTTAGACTTGAACTTGCTAGTGATGGATTTCAGCCATTTTGCAATTCAAAAACCTCATATAGCATTTGGCCTGTGGTACTTATTCCTTACAATTTATCATCTTGGTTGTGTATGAAACACGAATATTTTATTATGTCAATGCTTATTCCTGGTCCAGATAGTCCAAGAGATGCAACTGACATATATCTTCAACCTTTGATAGAGGAACTGAAGGAGTTGTGGGAAATTGGTATTGAGACTTTTGATGCATCAACTAGACAGAATTTTCAGTTGCATGCTTCTTTGTTATGGACCATCAATGACTTTTCAGCATATAGAAATTATTCTGGATGGAGTACGAAAGGAAAATTTGCATGTCCATGTTGCAACAAGGACACTTTCTCAATTAGAATGACTAATTGTAAGAAACAATATTTTATGGGTCGTCAGTGTTATCTTCCTCTCAATCACAGATGGAGGAATGATAAGGAGTTATTTGATGGTACAAAAGGGAGAAGGCTCCCACGAAAAATATTTTCTGGTATTGAAATACTTAATCAAGTGCAGGATCTTGAAGGGCTACAACTAACAAAGGATCCAAAGAAAAAGATCAAATATCACATGAGAATCAAAAGGATAATTGTAATAAAGAGGAGTATTTTTTTTGAACTTCCATACTAAAAATCTCTCTTGTTGCGTCATAATTTGGATGTAATGCATATCAAGAAAAATATATGTTATAATATTTTGGGGACGATCATGAATGCCAAAGGAAAGACCAAGGACACCATGAAAGCTCGACTAGATTTACAGGAAATGAATATTTGGCCGGAGTTGCACCCCATTAGATTAGGAGAAAAATATGAAGTTCCAACTGCATGTTACACATTATTTCGCCAAGAAAAGCACAGCTTATGCCTTTTTAATAAAGGTTCCAAATAAATTTTCATCTAATATTTCTCAATGTGTGTACTTGAAATAACACAAGATTTCTGGCTTAAAGAGTCATGATTGCCATGTTCTTCTACAATATTTACTCCCTCCTGCACTACGTGGTATGTTGTCCAAAGATGTTTGTGAACCACTTATTGAGTTGTCTTTATTTTTCTTTATGCTTGGAGCTAAGGTGTTAAGGATGTATGCCTTGGAAAAAATTGAAGCCCAAATTCCTATAACCCTTTGCAAGTTAGAAAAAGTATTTCCTCCTTCATTTTTTGATGTCATGGTGCATTTACCTATTCATTTGGCTAATGAAGCTAAGCTTGCTGGTACTATTAAGTATCAGTGGATGTATCCTGTCACGATCCAAAACCCACTATAGATCGTGATGGCATCCAACGTCACCGTTAGGCAAGTCAACGGTGAACTACCAACTTAATTGTTCATTTTATTATTTTTGAAATCATGAATCTTATTAGATAGAGATATCGATACATCAAAAATCGTACATACGTATTATTTAAGTAAAATATAAAGTCGAAGTGTCTCAATAGTAAGCAAGAATATAAACAAATTCTAGAACATCCCAAAATCCGGTGTCACAAGTGCATGAGCATCTACTAGGAAGTACAAAAACAAAACATTATCTGTTTGGAATACAAGTTAAACAGGATAAAGTAATTAATTGTGATGGAAACTTTGTGAGCCACGAATCGTGGCGTGGAGTACAGCTCACCATAGAGTCCCCTCAGTAGCTCCGCCTCCGAACCCAAGCGACCATCAAATGAACCTATCAAATCCTGCACATTTAGTGCATAAGTACAACATGAGTACGTAAATTAATGTGTAACCAGTAAATATCTAGCATAACTCCAAATAGGTAGTGACAAAGGGTCAACATCGACACTTACTAGTAGTCCAGCAAATCAAATATAATAACATAGGCAAATATGAAACATGGTAGGTAATAATGAGTAAATGTAAAGGCAAATAATACGGTCTACAGCTGAACAGTGAACACAAAGTCCTCAAACACTGGATACCTCTCAAATGGAGTACGTAATGGTCAACACCAAATCAACTGTCACATCTCAAGTTTGGAATATTCATGAATACGCAGACTTCTTATCAAGTAATTTGCACAATTCTGCCGAGGCGAGCAGCCCAATCCCATAAGAGTGATTTTATAGAAATGCCATGGCGAACGGTCCGATCCCATAAGAATGTGATACATGATACTGCCGAGGCGAACGACCCAATCTTATAAGAGTATAGTACTGCCGAGGCGAACGGCATGATCACATAAGAGTATGGTACTACCGAGGCGAACGGCCCGATCCAAAGAATATGATACTGCCAAGGTGAACGGCCCAATCCCATAAGAGTGTGGTACTGCCGAGGCGAACTACCCGATCCCATAATAATATGATATTGCCGAGGTGAACGGCTCGATCCCATAAGAGTTAATTACATAATAGTGCCGAGGCGAACGACCAGATCCCATAAGAGTATTTCATGAAGTTGCCAAGGCGAACGGCCCGATCCCATTAGAATATGATATTTTTATGGGTCTTTGACCCCACTCACGAATATACGTGTGAGTTATGAGATTCAAGAAAACTTTCTGACGGATGCAGAAGAAATAAATAAGGGAAGTATAACTTCGACGGTTGAACAAGTAGCTTGCCAAGTATCTAAAATAGTGAGTCCATTACTTTACGCAAGTCTAGTTTCAGGTCATAATGCGAATTAAAGCAATTGAACATGCAAGAACAACGCAAATAATATAATGAAAGCATGGCGTGAGTCTAAGACTACCCGAACATGATAAGGAATTCTAGCATACGCACGGACACTCGTCACCTCATACGTGAGTAGCTCCCACAACATGTAGCACATAACAAATATAACACCTAGGGGTAATTTCCCCCTCACAAGATTAGATAGGAGACTTACCTCTCTCCGAAATCCGATAATCGGCTTCGACGCCTTTCTAATACCTCAAACCAATGCCGAACGATTCAAAAATAATCAAACAACGTGCAAAGCAATCAAAATATACTCCAATACTCGTAATTTAACAATTAGAAATAAATCCCCAACTCCTCAAGAAAAGTCAACAAAGTCAATCCCCGGGCCCACGCGTTCAGAATTCAAAAATTATCGAAAATAATTATTACCCATAACTTATATAGTTTATATTCCGAAATCATCCAATTTCGTCCATGAATTTATCCTGAAATCAAGGATTTACCATCTCATAACTTTGGGGCTCAAAACACCAATTTCTATAATCCTAACACGGATAAAAATGATAACCAACGAAAATAATCATCGGAAAAATAAAAATAAAATGTCATATATTTATCCCGTTGTTGAGACGAGAACAATGCTGCAAAAATCGCCTCAAACGGAGCTTTAGAATTCAAGATATGCTCAAAAAACTAAAATGAGCGGTCTGTCCATTTAAAGCACTGTCCACGCGATTTTTGTTCTTCCCCTTCGCGGGACACCTTCGCATTCCCGAAGATAAATTTTTTGCGTTGACTGGTCAACCCAAATTTCCTTATTCGCGTTCGCGGGACCTCCCTCGCATTTGCGAAGAACAAAGTCCGCACCAGAAACCAGCAATCTTTCCTGACACGGAAATGAGTATAACTCTCTCATACGACCTCGGTATTCGACGATTCTTGTTGCTATGGTTCTTTAATTACGATACGGATAATCAAAAGTCGTTTGCTCAATATGGTAGCCGTTATGTCCAAAGAAACAATGTTGAAATATCAAATAAGAGCACGGTACAAACCAAACATATCCAAAACACACCCGAGGCCCCCGAGACCCCGCCCAATTACACAATCCAGTCCCAAAATATAACTACGAACTTAGTCGAGCCTGAAATCACACCAAACGACATCAAAACCATGAATCGATGATCAAATCCTCCCATTAAATTTCAAACAATTAAACTTCGACGAACGCGTCCGAATTACACTTAAACATTCCGGAATGACGCCAGACTTTACGTTCAAGTCATAAATCACGATACAAACTTATTCCAAGGATCAGAAACCCAAACAACATCGATAACACCAAAGTTCACTTCAAACCAAACTTAGAAATTTCTAAATCATTCGAATTGTCAACTTTCCACAATAAGCGCTGAAATACTCCCGGACCACCCGATACTCAACTCTCCATTAGACCTTCACTGACGCAATATTATTTGACCTAAACTTTTGAACTTGCCGACCCAAAATGGCCATCGGCTCCACATCATAAGTCAAGTCCCCATCTAGCTGAACCGTGCTGAAGTCCAAGACATGTGACGGCTCACCATAATACTTTCGAATCATATAAACATGAAACACTAGGTGAACACTTGATAGACTACGTGGAAATGCAAGCTTGTAGGCCACCTCTCAAACTCTCTCAAGCACCTCAAAAGGACTAATATACCGGGGCTCAACTTGCCCTTCTTCCCGAACCTCATCACGCCCGTCATGGGTGAAACTTGGAGCAACACCTTATCACCCACCATGTATGCAACATCACGAACCTTTCAATTAGCGTAACTCTTCTGCATTGACTGTGCTGTACAAAGTCGATCGAAGATAAACCCGTGTACCTAACTTACACTGCACGACTCTCCAGGAATGTGATGTGAACTGCGTGCCTCGATCGGAGATAATGGACACCAACACACCATGAAGACGAACAATCTCACATATATAGATATGAGTCAGCTGCTCTGAAGAATAGGTAGTCACAACTGGAATGAAGTGTACAGACTTGGTCAGTGTATACATAATAACCCGCACTACGTCGAATTTCTTCAAAGTCTGTGGGAGCCAAACAACGAAATCCATGGTAATACGCTCCCACTTCCACTCCGGAATCTCAAGTCTCTGAAGCAAACCTCCCGGCCTCTGATGCTCCAACTTCACCTGCTGGCATTTCAAACACCAAGCCACAAACTCTACTATATCTTTCTTCATTCCTCTCCACCAATAGTGTTGCCTCAAATCCTGATACATCTCGGTGACACCCGGATGAATGGAGTATCACGAACTCTGGGCCCCTCAAGAATCAACTCACGCAACCCATCCATATTGGCAACAAATCCGACCCTGCATCCGCAATACCCCATCATCTCTAATAGAAACTTCTTTGGTATCACCGTGCTACACCGTGTCCTTAAGGACAATCGAATGGGGGTCGTCATACTGACACGCTCTGATGCGCTCATACAAGGAAGACCGAGAACCACGCAAGCAAGAACCCAGCAAGGCTCCGAAACATCTAACCTCACAAACTGATTGGCCAAAGACTGAACACCCAATGCTAGCGGTATCTCACCAACTAGAATATATGCAAGACTAACCATACTCACAGCCTTTCTACTCAAGGCGTCGGCCACCACATTGGCCTTCTCGGGATGATATAAAATGGTGATATCATAATCTTATAACAGCTCTAACCACCTCTGCTGCCTCAAGTTTAGATCCTTTTGCTTAAACAAGTGTTGTAGACTCCGATGATCTATGAAAACCTCACAAGACATACCGTATAAATAGTGCCTCAAAATCATCAATGCGTGAAACATGGCTGCCAACTCTAAATCATAAACAGGGTAGTTCTTCTCATGGGGCTTCAGCTGATGCAAAGCATAAGCAATCACCCTACCCTTAGGCATCAAGACACACCCGATGCCAATCTGCGAAGCATCACAATAAACTAAATATGAACCCTATGCTAATGGCAAAACTAGAGTTGTGGTCAAAGCAGTCTTGAGCTTATGAAAGCTCTTCTCACACTCATTAGACCACCTGAATGGGGCACCCTTCTGGGTCAATCTAGTCAAAGGTGCAGTAATGGACGAGAAACCTTCCACAAAACAACGATTAGAACCTGCTAAACCAAGAAAACTCCGAATCTCAATAGCTGAAGACGGTCCGGGCCAACTATGACCTGCCTCAATATTCTTCGGATCTACCTTGATCCCCTTACTAGAGACCACGTGGCCCAAGAAAGACACTGAGTCAAGCCAAAACTCACACTTGGAGAATTTAGCATACAACTCCCTCAAGGTTTGGAGTACAATCCTTAGATGCTGCTCATGATTCTCCAGGCTGCGCGAGTACAGCAATATGCGTCAATGAACACAATGACAATGAATCAAGATACGATTGGAATGCACTATTAATCAAGTGCATAAAGGCTACTAGACATTGGTTAGACCAAAAGACATCACAAGAAACTCATAGTGCCCATAGCGGGTCCTGAATGTCGTCTTCAAAATATCAGAATCCCGAATCTTCAACTGATGATAGCCTGACCTCGAATCCATCTTCGAGAACACTCTAGCACCCTGAAGCTGGTCAAATAAGTCATCAACACACGGTAGCAGGTGCTTGTTCTTAATTGTAACTTTGTTCAACTGCCTGTAATCAATGCACATTCGCATTGTACCATCTTTCTTCTTCACAAATAGAAACGACGCACCCCAAGGTGACACACTAGGCCTGATGAAACCCTTTTAAAGCAACTCTTGAAGCTACTCCTTTAAATCTTTCAACTTCGGTGGTGCCATACGGTAAGGTAGAATAGAGATAGGCTGAGTGCCAGGCACCGGATCAACACCAAAATCAATGTCCCTATCGAGTGGCATGCCCGACAGGTTTGTAAGAAACACATCTAGAAAGTCTCTCACTACTAGAACAGACTCAATGGTAAGAGTATCAGCACTAACATCCCTCACAAAGGCCAAATATGCCAGACATCCCTTCTCAACCATCCGTTGAGCCTTCAAATATGAAATCACTCTACTGGGAACATAATGTAGGGAGCCTCTCCACTTAACCCTAGGAAACCCGGCATCGCCAGGGTCAAGGTCTCGGCGTGACAATCCCGAATAGCGTGACATGGTGATAACCAATCTATGCCTAAAATCACATCAAAATCAACTATGTTAAGCACTAAAATATCAACTCTTGTATCTAATCCCCCAAAATCCACCACACATGATCGATATACATGGTCCACAACAATAGAATCACCCACTGTCATAGATACACGTACAGGCATAACTAAAGGATCATGGGGCGTATCCAAATAATTAGCAAAGAACGATGACACATATAAATAAGTGGAACCAGGATCAAATAATACTGAAGCATCCCTATTCCATACTAAAACAATACATGTGATTACAGAATCGGAAGCAACTGCCTCTGGTCTAGCGGCAAAAGCATAGCATCGAGCATGATCACTACCTGTATGACCTCCCCCTCTGTGGCGACATCGACCCGCACGACCTCCACCTCAAGCTAGCTGAGTGGGTGCCCTGCTACACTGGACCTCTGTAGCGATGGGGACAATATTTCCTCACATGTCCTAACTCTCCACAGTCGTAACAACCTCGAGCTGGAAACGACGATGGGCCTGAATCTGACTCAGAGAACTAGAATAAGCATTGAAAGAACCCAGTACCGATGAACCCTAAACTGATGGTGCATAGTACCAGCTTTGAGCTGGAAGTGCACTGGAAGATGACCGACCCGAGCGAGTACTATATGAACCATGCCTAACTGATGCACCACGATGAACCGGACGAGCCATCTGGGCGGGCTTATAAAGACAGCCTCTATTGTGATGTGACTGACCTCCAGATGAGGTACCATTAAAACTGCCTGAACCAATGGGCCTCTTGCCCTCCTACTCCTCGCGCTCAAGCCTGCAAACCGACTCCAAGCGCCTGGCAATCTCGACCACCAGATCAAACCTAGCATCTATCTCGACCTCTCAAGCTAGAGTGTGACGTAATCTATTACTGAGGCCATAAATGAACCTCCTGATCCTCTCCCTCTTAGTGGGAACTAACCGTACAACATGGCGGTCCAAATCCGTGAATCTTATCTCATACTGAGTCACAGTCATATCCCCTTGGCTTAGCTGCTCAAAATCTCACGCAGCTCCCCCCTGCGAGTCTGTG
This sequence comes from Nicotiana obtusifolia, assembly GCA_002018475.1. Classification (NCBI taxonomy): domain Eukaryota; kingdom Viridiplantae; phylum Streptophyta; class Magnoliopsida; order Solanales; family Solanaceae; genus Nicotiana; species Nicotiana obtusifolia. Next base: position 10,970 of record MCJB01048695.1, read on the forward strand.
GAACAAACTTCTCTAAAAAGAGAATGGAGAACTCATGCCATGTGAGTGGCACTGCACCAACTGGCCTGCTCAACTCATAGGCCTGCCACCATCTATAGGCTGACCATGTCAGCTGAAAAGTGGTAAATGTAACTCCACTGATCTCCAAAATACCCTCTATGCAAAGAATTCGCTGACACCGATCTAGAATAACTTGAGCATCCTCTAACTCCTCCTAGCAGAACTCTAGAGGGTTAAGCCTCCCAAACTACACCAATATTTTCTGATCCTTATCAGTCATAGGTGAGCTAACCTCGACCCAAGTAGCAGCAAACAGTTGGGCTCGTAGTACCCTCGGTGTCTGGAGTCCTTGAGCTAACTGCTCTTGAGTACGGGTGGGGGAGTTTGGGCACCTCCTCTGGCTTGTGAAATGACTAAAGCAGCTGGAACCAAAATCGCCTAAGCCAAGCTCGTGCACACAGTCAAAATCTAGGCTAAGGCTTCCTGAAGGCCAAGAATAACGATGGGCACTGCTGGTGCCTAAGCTGGCCCCGCTTGTTCAACAACATCTTGTACCTACACCTCAGCTGGAGCGATTGGTGGCTTCACAGGTGCTGCCCTGGCTATACTACGAGCCAAACCTCGGCCTCTATCGCACCCCTAGCCTCTCGCGGTCCTAAATGGTGGTGCTGGTGGCCGTCCGCCTGATCTAGTCGCATGTGTCCTCACAATCTGTGAGATAATAGAAGAGTCAAGGTTCAAACTTCGGAAATAACAAATTCGCATGATAAGAATGCAAGAGTTAAGTTTCCTAATAGTTTGGTAGCCTCTCAACGATAAGTGCCGATGTCTCCGTACCGATCCGCAAGACTCTACTAAACTTGCTCGTGACTCGTGAGACCTAAGCAACTTAGTGCTCTGACACCAACTTGTCACGACCCAAACTCACTAGTCGTGATGGCACCTAACCTCAACCCGTTAGGTAAGCCAACAACCACATAATGACAATGAAACCGATTAAACATAGTCAAATAACTCAACAACAGAAAAAATATCATGAAACATCTGAGAATATAATCATAAAACTACAATAACCACCCCCAAGATCTGGTGTCAATGAGTACACGAGCAATACTGAATAACAAGATACAAGCACAATCCTCTAATACAACTATCTGAATAGCAGCTACCTCGTAGTCTCCCAAAAGCGGGCAACAAATCATGTCTAAAAATAACCTCGACCGTATGTACCTGGATCTACACAGGAAGTGCAGAGTGTAGTATGAGTGCAACCGACCCCATGCACTCAATAATTAACAACACTAACCTTCGGCTGAAAGTAGTAACGAGCTTAGAACAATAATCAAATACCAATTTCAATAATAGGCAACAGTTCAGAATATAAAGGAAAACCATAGAAAAAAAGTAGCTCAATGATATCATGTTTAGCTTGTTCACAATTTAGAAATTTAGACATGGTTTCAAGTATAACAGTTAAAGCCCGACACGAATAAAGCATTTCATTTAACAGTTAGCATATGGAAGGTACACCTCTATGCCTAGATGTCAAGTATACATGTCAATCAACAATGTCACAGTGGATCATCCACACTCACACTTAGCACGGTACGGGTGCTCGGCATAACTACCCATCATCAAAGAACATATATAAAGCATTGTGCCTGCGCCCATTGCTGGCATATCAGATTTCAGAGGGCGGATCCTACCTAAGCGCTAATCATAATCATTTAGCATAATAGTGAGACCATGCGTCGCTCCAAAACAATAACACTTAGCCCAATATGGGTCTAGCGTACGCATCACCTCAAAATCAATATCAAATCGGCTCTCCCAAACTCAGTTATTTACCGTTCATGTCTCACATAAACACATCTCAAAATGCTCAGTTTAACAGTATTACAAATAAGAGGGATCAACAACATGTGAAGAATCAAATAAGAAATACTGAGACAGAGATATCATCCACGGATATAGCATCATGACTATGAACAGGTGTAGAAATAAAGCATATAGCTATGAGACATCAAGAATAGCCCTATCAAGTTTCAAACAAATAGCACTTACCCTAAACAAGATGTCTAACATGAATCACAGTTCAAATGATTAAACAAGTAGGGAAAATGCAGGAATAATAAGATATGATAGCAAAACAAGCCTAGTAATAGCCTAAGGGCCTCCCCAAACCATGAACACACCGGTTCACGCACACACACAGGCCATCTAGCGCGTACGTCACCCTAATATCTTTCATACAACGTAGTTCTCAGAGTTAAATACCCTCAAATCCAAATTTAGATGTCTTACTTACCTTAAAACGCGCAAATTAATACTCCAACAAGCCCTTTTCACATGTATCGGCCCCCGAATGATTTGTATCAAGTCACAAACAACTCAATATCAATAAATAATGTCGTAGGAAACAACTTCAAAAAATAAATTTTTTATCTTTATCAAAATCAAGAAGTCAACCCAAAAGGTCAACCCCGGGCTTGCACCTCGGAACCTGGTCAAACTCACAAATTTCGAACACCCATTCATTAACAAGTTCAACCATACCAATTTCATCCAATTCCGACATTGATTCGTCCTTCAAATCCTCAATTTTCACTTTAGGAAGTTTTACCAAAAATCTCCAATTTCTATACTATAATTCACAAATTACATGCTAAAAACAAAGATGAAATCATGAAATAATAATAAATCCGAGTCAAAAACACTTAATCCAATCCAAATCTTGAAAATCCCTTCCAAAATCTCCTAAAACCAAGCTCTCTAACTCAAAATGTGAAATATTGACTCTAACACTCGAAATGGGATTTAAAAGAGTTTGTCTAGTCATTCTTCTTCGCGAACGCGGAAGATGTCTCGCGTTTACAAAGCACAAATCATACCAGTTGCTAAAACCTCTTATGCGAACGTGACAGCTTAGTTGTGATTGCAATGTTCAACACCATACAGCTACGCGATTACGGTCCTAGTCTCGTGACTACAAAGAGAAAACGCCTGCCGCCCCTGAGCCTTACCTCCCTTCTAGGCGAACGAGTCACCTTGCTCGCGTTCGTGATGAACAACCTGCCTCAACCTTCGCGTCCCTTAACTCGCGAATGCGATGCACAGTTTCCACCAGCCACAAAATAACTCTACGGGTTTGCGATCCTCTCTACGTGAAAGCTAATAATGAAACCAGATGCACAGGTTCAACAGTCCTACCAAGTCCAAAATGAAGCCAAACTTGATTTGAATTATACCCGAGGCCCCCGGGACCCCGTTCGAACATACCCACAGGTCCTAAAACATGATACAAACTTAGTCGAAGCCTCAAATCACATCAAACAACATCAAATTCATGAATCGCACATCAATTCAAACCTAATGAACTAAAGAACTTGCAACTTCTAAAAATGATGTCGAACCATATTAAATCAACTCCGAATGACCTCAAATTTTGCACATTTGTCCCAAATGACACAACAAATCTATTCAAACTTTCGAAACCAAAGTCCCGATAGCAACAGAATCAACTCTCTGCCAAACCTCTCAACCTTCCAAACCTTTGACTTTCCAATTTTTTCCAAAAGCCTCAAACAAACCTACAGACATCCAAATCAATATCCGGACATATGCCTAAGTCTAAAACCACCATACAAATCTATTGGAACAATAAAAACTCCATATCGGAGTCGTCTACACAAAAGTCAAACTCCGGTCAACTCTTTCAACTTAAGCTTCCAACCTTGGGACTAAGTGTTCCAATTCACTCTGAAACTTTCATAAAACCAAACCAACTATCCTGACAAGTCAAATAACCATGAACGAGCATAGAAGAAGCAATAAATAGGGGAATGGGGCTACAATACACAAAATGACCGGCCGGATGGTTACAAGTAACTCGCATTTGACTTACAAAACAAGTCATTGTTGAATGGTAAAATTTGTAAGTCTGACTAGTTGTCAAGGCCAACATTTATAGGTAAATATAACCTCGCATTGTCCAAGTTTCTATGAGGTCTCATCTCTTTGCGATTCTTAATGTAAGAGGCGATTGCTCGTCTGAGAGTGCCAATATCGCGACTTGTACGTTACACTTTATCAACAAAACATTATCACATGCATACGAGATATAAGCATAAATTCAAAAGTCAAATATTTATGAGAATATTATAATAATCAAGTCACTTTACATTACATAAATATGTTCATATCCTTCGCAAACCTAGAGCCATAACATGTTTCTCAAACATGTCTCTAGATTCCGCTTTTGTAAAGATCGGCTATATAAATTTATCACTCCACTTGCTACCATGTCTCTCACAAATTTGTACTTGATGTCAATGTGTTTGGTCTTGTTGTGATAGTTAAAATCTTTTGTGTATGCAATAGCCGCTTGACTATCACAATATAGAGTCATGGGATCCGATGAGTTTTTTGTAATATCCAAATGCTCAAAGAATCTCTTCAACCAAATAGCTTCTTATACTACAGACGCATAAGCCTCGAACTCAGCTTCCATTGTCGAAAAGGTTATACAAGTTTGTTTCTATCATTCCGGTCACCAGCCCAATCAGCATTTGTATATCCTTTTACGTATAAATTATTTCCACTATAACATAGTGAATAATCTGCAGTTCTCTTCAGGTATCTGAAAATTCTCTTCACAGCTTTCCAATGATCTCTTCCAGGATCGGATCAATACCTGCTAACCAGACCTATAGCATAACAAATGTCCGGACGAGTACACATCATAGCGTACATCAAGCTCCCGACAACACTTAAACATGAAACTTGAGACATGTCTTCCTTTTAATTTTTAGTCTTGGGACACATTTCAAGGCATGAAGTTTCACCTCTGGCCATAAGAGTATCCATGAATTTGTAACTATTCAAGCAAATACACTCCAAAATTTTCTTTATGTAAGTTTCTAGAGATACTTTTTGGAACGGTCTCTTTGGATCTTTACTCCAAGGATATATGCTTCACTCATATCTTTCATGTCAAATGACTTTGAAAGCCATGAATGAGAATTTTTAAATAGACCAGATTGTTTTCGACCAAATAAATATCGTCCACGTGAAGAGAAAGAATTACAAACATCCCATTGGACTTCTTCACCTAAATGCAATGGTCTTCATTGATCATGGTGAAATCATACGAGATCAGCTCCTCGTGAAATACCAAATACCATTGCCTTGAATATTGATTCAGGCTATAAATAGATCCTTTTAGTTTACAGACCTTATTTTCTTGGCCTTTACCTTGCCCTTCTTTATAAAATCATTTTCCAGAAATGTGACATCTCGTGATTCAATCTCAGTAACACCTCTAGTTCACCAATGAACACATACCCTTTGGAGTGTTCTGAATATCTTAGAAAGATACATTTCTTGCCTTTTGGACCTAATTTACCAAACATGCTAAATTAATCTTTTACATATGTAGCACAAACCCAAAGTCGTAAATCATTTAAATTTGGTTTATGACTAGTCCAAAGTTAATAAGTAGTGGAAGAAACTGATTTAGAAGGCATTTTGTTCAATATGTAGGCTGCAATCAATAACACATCTCCCCAAAAAGAGATAGGTAAATTTGCATGCGCCATCATGGACCTTATCATGTCTAATAGTGTTCTATTTCTCCTTTCTGCTAAACCATTTTGTTGAGGTGTGTAAGGAGTAGTTAACTATGCCCTTTCCGTTACACAATTCTTCAAATTCTTTTAATAGATATTCACGCCCTTTATCGGTTCTTAAGGTCTTAATCCTTTCGTCATTCTCAACTTCATTCAAATATTTCTTAAAGCATTCAAGTGTTTCAGATTTATGAGAAATCAAATAGCATAAGCAAAGCACGTGAAATCATCAATAAACGTAAATAAAATATAAAGCACAAGACTTAGCCCTCACATTCATTGGACCACATATATCAGAATGGATTAATTGCAATGGAAAATCAGCTCTCTTTGCCCTTCCAAATGGTTTACGTGTACTCTCTCTAGCAAGATGATTTTCACAAGTTGGCATTTCAATTTTAGAGAAAGAACCTATCATGACCCAAAATCTCACCTTAAGGATCGTGTGACACCTAGTCTCTAAGTTAGGTAAGCCTAACCCATGATGACAATGATTGAAATAAACATCTTAACTATTAAATAAAACTAAAATATGCCATAACATAGCCATAATCATCAAGAGTCATATATCCCAAAACCGGTAATATAGAGCCATAAGCTCCACTGTGAGTTCAGTAGAAATCTCAAATACAACATTGTTTGGAAATAAAATAAACAGTAGCAGAAGAACCTTCGAAGGTGACTCCGGGGCCTGTAAGTGACATACAGGTATACCTTGAAGTCTCTGCAATATCTGAATCAACTCACTAGCGTCCAACACAGTCCGAGGTACCTAGATCTACACAAAAATGTGTAGAACTGTAGCATCCCTTCAAGTCATAAAACCTTCCCGAAACCAAACCAACCATCCCTACAAGTCATAAAACCTCAAATACACATACAGGAAGCTTCAAAAAAGGGAAACATGGCTCAAATATTCAAAACGACCAGTCGAGTCATTGCATTCTCCTCGTCTTAAACATACCTTCATTCTCGAACGAGTATGAAGACATACCTGAAGTGACAAAAAGATGAGGGTAATAGCTCCCTATCTCATGCTCGGTGTCCAAGTCGCCTCCTCGAACGGTTGACTTCTCCATTGAATCTTCGCAGAAGCTGTGGTTTTTGACCTCAACTTCCATACCTGACTGTCCAAAATAGCCACCGGTTCCTCATCATAGGTCAAATCCTTGTCCAATTGCACTAAGCTGAAATGTAACACATGTGATGTATCACCATAATACTTCTATGATCATGCTACTTTTAGATTATTATCTGAAAATGATTTAGCCCTTACAGAGAATCTCATAGATTTTTACATATTGGTTTAATACAAGTTGCCTTCAAGCCACTTACATTAAGAAGCTTACCTGAAAGCTTTATAGCAGCTCTCAGAGATGGTAGAAACCAAAGCTGGAAAAAATCCCTAATAGGGACAGTACAACCCAGTTTGACTTATGGCCTTGTATATTTTAATGCTTATCCTAATTTGCAAGTTTCTTTGGGTGATGAAAACTCTTTGAATGCTGTGATATTGAGTATTAAACTTCATGGATATGATTATATGCCGGGAACAGAAGTTATATGAATCTGTTATAGGATTTATTATAAGCCTTTATATACTTTGAATCCTATGTGCAAAATCATGGATTTCAAAAATGAAACTATTTTGATAGAAACTAATTTCGGTAAATCTAAAGTCATTACCAGAAGACCTATTAAGTGGGATGAAATAGATTTTCCCAAAGAATGGGTCATTGAGGAAGCAATAGCTCCTCGAAATAATATTAACAGTGAAATCACAGAAGTCGAACAAGCTTCTGATGGAACTGTTAAGATCAGATTCAATGAACCATATCAAATTGAAAATATCAGTTATTCATCTAGATTAACTAGATCCAACTCCTCATACATTTCTCCTGTTGATTATAAGGTAGATTTTCCTTCAAGGACATCTACATCACAAAATAGAGAAAATGATAAAATTGATGTTATAAAAATTGGCACAGATAATATTGCTAGTGCTATACCAGACCCAACTGAATCCGAAATAGATTTTTCAAACGGTTTACATGGATAGAGACCAAATAGATTTTAGCCCGGGATCACCGGCAAGAAACTTAATTTCTGCAGAATATAAAAAACCTAGATGGGAACTTTTTAGACATTGGTTTTTTGATAACTTCAATGAAAAACTAATAAAGTTTTTCCAAGATGATTTTTATAATGACATTAGTAGACATAACAAGATTATAGCTTTTGTGCCATGGTTTATGTCTAAATATGTTAGTGGATATATCTCCATGCTAGAAAGAGATTATAAGCTCAGTAGTGGGGAAGTTACTAAATCTGTTTTCCCACCCCAAACATCTTTCCAAATGGGAGAAAAAGATAAGGTCATATATTATACTGTCTTTTCTAAATTCTTTGATGATAATACTGGTACTATTACTATAAGAAATTTAAATACGATGTTGACTCAGAATAATTATACAAACATCTATGTTAGTATTCTGGGTGAACAGGTAGCTTCTATCAGTGATAGATTGGACAAGATATTCCTGTTTATTACAAGGACATATCTATTTCAATATTCCACCATAAGCTATATTAGAAGCGTCAGTTTCCACTATTTTATTCCAATTAGGATTAGCAAGTGTTAAACATGGAAGGTTATTAACCTTTTGTTTTATAATACGAACAACCTCTGTATGACTATTAGTCCAAGGTTTTGGATTCTTTTTAAGTCTATCATAAAGAACAACAGTATCTTTAGCTAGATCCTTTATACAGGGAGAAATATAATTAAGACTGCCCAATAATCTTTGCAATTGGGTTTTGTCAGTAATAATATCAGGGAATTTAGAAGCAAATTCAATGCTACGACTAATAGGAATTATTTTCCCCTTTTCAATATTATGAGCTAAAAATCTAATATTAGTCTGGAAAAGATTCATCTTATTGATAATATCAGTTATTTATCTAGAAAGAAGCGTGTCACCATTTATTGTAACATCGTCAAATCTTCATCGGTTGAAGATTTTGTGTCACTGCAATCTGGGGATGAATTTAATAGGATCTTATATAACGAATCCTTAATGCTATCATCTAAATCAAGGTTTTTGATCTTATCCTTAACCTTGCAATCTTTGGCATAATGCCCTACTTTATCACACTTATAACATGCATTGGGCTTAACGGATTTAATAAAATCCTTCTTCTTCTTATAATTAGACCTTCTCTTCTTGGTCTTTTCTCTTCTTTTTTTAGGATTTCTCCACTTCTTTCTCTTATTCCTATAAGGCTCTTTCTGATTTTTCTTCTTCTTATGAGGTTTCTTAATTTTGGGGATATCTATGGCAAATTGCTCACAGAACTCTCTTAATTGCTGTCTTTCATTTAGGCAATGTTTTTTAATTTCTTGGTTTAGCTTAATCTCATTTTAATGAGCTAAACCTTTCTGGGTGCATACACTAATCAACTTATCATAAGTATAACCATTATAATCTATACTTATAGCAGTACCTCTAAGGGTCTTTCTAATTCTTTCTGACTAATATTAGATTTTTAGGTCATAATATTGAAAAGGGGAAAATAATTCCTATTAATCGTAGCATTGAATTTGCTTCTAAATTCCCTGATATTATTACTGACAAAACCCAATTGCAGAGATTCTTGGGCAGTCTTAATTATATTTCTCCCTTTATAAACGATCTAGCTAAAGATACTACTGTTCTTTATGATAGACTTAAAAAGAATCCAAAACCTTGGACTAATAGTCATACAGAGGTTGTTCGTATTATAAAACAAAAGGTTAATAACCTTCCATGTTTAACACTTGCTAATCCTAATTGGAATAAAGTAGTGGAAACTGACGCTTCTGATATAGCTTATGGTGAAATATTGAAACAGATATGTCCTTGTATTAAACAAGAATATCTTGTCCAATTTATCACTGATAGAAGCTACCTGTTCACCCAGAATACTAACATAGATGTGTGTATAATTATTCTAAGTCAACATCGTATTTAAATTTCTAACAGTAATAGTACCAGTATTATCATCAAACAATTTAGAAAAGACAGTATAATATATGACCTTATCTTTTTCTCCCATTTGGAAAGATGCTTGGGGTGGAAAAAACGATTGAGTAACTTCCCCACTATTGAGCTTATAATCTCTTTCTAGCATGGAGATATATCCACTAACATATTTAGACATAAGCCATGACACAAAAGCTATAATCTTGTTATGTCTACTAATGTCATTATAAAAATCATTTTAGAAAAACTTTATTAGTTTTTCATCGAAGTTATCAAATAACCAGTTTCTAAAAAGTTCCCATCTGGGTTTTTTAAATTCTGCAGAAATTAATTTTCTTGCCGGTGATCCCGTGCTAAAATCTATTTGGTCTCTATCCATGTAAACCATTTGAAAAATTCATTTCGGATACAGTTGGGTCTGGTATAGCAGTAGGAATATTATCTATGCTAATTTTTATAACATCAATTCTATCATTTTCTCTAATCTGTGATTTAGATGCCCTTGAAGGAAAATCTACCTTATAATCAACAGGAGAGATGTATGAGGAGTTAGATCTAGTTAATCTAGATGCATAACTGATATTATCAATTTGATATGGTTCATTGAACCTGATCTTAACAGTTCCATCAGAAGCTTGTTCGACTTCTGTGATTTCACTGTTAATATTATTTCGAGGAGCTATTGCTTCCTCAATGACCTATTCTTTGGTAAAATCTATTTCATCCCACTTAATAGGTCTTCTGGTAATGACTTTAGATTTACCGAAATTAGTTTCTATCAAAATAGTTTCATTTTTGAAATCCATGTTTTTGCACATATGATTCAAAGTATATAAAGGCTTATAATAAATCCTATAACAAATACATATAACTTCTGTTCCTGGCATATAATCATATCCATGAAGTTTAATACTCAATATCACAGCATTCAAAGAGTTTTCATCACCCAAAGAAACTTGCAAATTAGGATAAACATTAAAATATACAGGGCCATAAGCCAAACTGGTTTGTACTGTCCCTATTAGGGATTTTTTCCAGTTTTGGTTTCTGCCATCTCTGAGAGCTGCTATAAAGCTTTCAGGTAAGCCTCTTAATGTAAGTGGCTTGAAGGCAACTTGTATTAAACCAATATGTAAAAATCTATGATATTCTTTGTAAGGGGCTAAATCATTTTCGGATAATAATTTAAAAGTAGCATGATCATTATCTACTGTGATAGTTTCTTCAGTAGTTTTAACTACTTGTTTTAAGCCTAATTTTTCAAAAGTACCTAACTGGTATACAACCTTAGGTTGAATTTTAGGAATTGTCCATTTATTAAGAAGGTCTAATTGTTGAGGCATATCATATTTTTCCTTCCTACTGTTTTTAACAGTTGTTTGCTTTCTAATGATATTCATTAGTAAAAAGGTGTTAAACTTAGTTTCTATCCCTATTCTTCACAACCTTGGCTCTGATACCATTAGCGTGCTGGATCGCTTCGACTTGCTACAGGGAGATAATTACTAAGGTGGAAACCCTGTCAAATTATGAGCTAGTAAGTAAACTCTAAACCACTACCTCACCTTCTAACCCTTTTACAACGCCCACCTTGGCTTAACAACGGGTTCTGGGGAGGCCACCGATTATGCTGCCATAACCAGAGCTTACTATCTAACTCAGAACTGCCTGGGTTTATACCTTAAACCTAAGCAACATTGGAATAAATACAGCAATCAAATTAATATTAGAGCATGATTTCAGAATAGTTCAAGAATTCTAAGTTTAACACATAATTATTTAGCCTATCATTTAGGCTAAATTTCCAAATATGAAATTAAAATTTAAACAGAAGAAAATAAAAATACCTGAGATCTCCTAGGTTGTAACCAAGTGGTTCTTCTTGATTTTATTGATGTACAAAAAACTAATACAGATGGTGTTTACAAGAGAGAGAGTGACTGAAAATTGCCTAAAATAACTCCTACCTTACCTCTCTGCTAAGATCTTTATGTAATGGATCTTTTTCAAAGAAAATTCCAAAAAATGTACAACAAAATGGCCGACACCATTATTTACTCGTGGCCAACAAAGAAAAGAAAGGAAGAAAATGATAAGAATAAAATGACACTCTACTTTATTAAAGTAGATTCTGTGGCGGACTATTTCACATGGTGGGGTCGGCTACTTTATAAAAGCTAATTTGTCTTATTACCCCAATAATTCTAATGTGGGACTTTCAATTATTTTCCAACGACTGTTTTGCGTTTGTTGTTTTTTGATGATGAGGATTCCTCTACATTTTCCTTCATTTTCTGTAGAAATTCTTCGATTTCTTTAATATTGCTTCCTCAATGACCCATTCTTTGGAAAAATCTATTTCATCCCACTTAATAGGTCTTCTGGTAATGACTTTAGATGTACCGAAATTAGTTTCTATCAGTATTATACTGCCTTTTCTAAATTGTTTGATGATAATGCTGGTACTATTACTGTTAGAAATTTAAATACGATGTTGACTCAGAATAATTATACAAACATCTATGTTAGTATTCTGGGTGAACAAGTAGCTTCTATCAGTGACAGATTGGACAAGCTTATAGCAGAAGTCCAAAAAATTAGCAACAAGGATACTATAAAAGGTAAGGAGCAAATGGCGACTGCCAGTATCCGACCCCCTCCAGAAGTCAAAGACTTTAAATTGAAAAGTCTAGATGACTTGGAGAAACTGCTTAATATGAAATTTGAAGGATTTAGAATTAGTCCTTTAAATTTAGAAAATTTATCTAGCGAAGAAATAAAGGAAAACCTTTCTGATGAGATTAATAAAATCTCAGAGAAGTTTGCTAGAAAGCTAGTACAAAGGATTTACTATTATCATAGACCGACCCCTCAGGATGTTTTACTAGAAGAACCTGAGCCCAATTACTTCTCACAAAGTTATAGTGGTAAGGAAATCTATGAGTGGAACATAGATGGATTCACAGATAGACATATTCATATTCAGGTACATAGAATGCTTATGTATAGTACTATTTGTAAGGTAAATAATAATTCTGAAAAAGCTATTGCTGATATGATTATAGCTGGGTTTACTGGCCAACTGAAAGGCTGGTGGGATAATTATGTCACGACCCAAAATCCCAACCCGATCGTGATGGCGCCTCTCATGAAGACAAGGCCAGCCAATCCAAACTAACTTCATTTTAACAGTTAAATAATACGAAAATAGTATAAGTATGGTTTAATAACAGTAAATTGCAAAAAAATATAGTAAACCATCCCGACTACAACCCTCAGATCGGGGTGTCACAAAGTCATGAGCCACTAATGAAATCCTAATAATAAAATAACTATTACAATATCTTTGGCGCAATTGTTTGAAGAAAGTGGAAACAACAAAATAAAAGAGATACGGGCTGCGAACGCCAACAGCTACCTCATAATCTCTGAATCACCACCCTGACAATAGTAGTAGTCAGTACCTCGGGGTGGAACCGATAACGCCTGAATCTGCACACATGGTGCAGGGAGTAATGTGAGTACTTCCAACTCAGTGAGTAATAAATATAAATAATGACTGAAAGTAAGAAACACATAAGACTTAGAGCAATCCACGATGGAACAGTAAAAACACGTAACATCTCAAGTAGATAACGTGAAGTAAATGGAAACAATACCAACACAACCAAAAATGCAATGCGATGCAATGCAATGCAAGTCATGACTATCGTGGCGGCGTGCCACCCGTTCCCTGGCTACCCGGCGCTTACTGTGGGGGGTTCAGTAGCGCAATATTTCGTGACGGCGTTGCACCCGATCCATGCATATTACATCTCGTGGCGGCGTGCCACCCGATCCAATTTATATTCCGTGGCGGCGTGCCACCCGATCCAATTAAAAATCATTTGAAAATATCATTAGAGTTCAAAATTGAGTTTATGAAATGAATCAATGCAGTAACAATACCCCTGAAGGGTTCACATAAGCGGCGAGATGCCAAATAATACCCCTGAAGGGTCCACATAAGCGGCGAGATGCCAAATAATACCCCTGAAGGGTCCACATAATCGGCGAGATGCCCAAGTATGATTTAGTAAACAATGACAAATACCCCTGAAGGGTTCATAACCGGCTAGATGCCCAAATATGATGATATCCATAAGTTTCAATCAATCATGTAGTAAAATCATCAAAACGGGATGGACCAAGTCACAATCCCCAGTAGTAAACGACACAGTACAGCACTACGATGTGCAAATCCGGGGTTTCGAACCCTCAGGACATCATTTACAAACATTACTCACCTCAAATCGGCTAAATCCTTAGCCCGCGACGCCTTTGCCCTTTGAATTGGCCTCCACGTGCGTCGAATCTATCCAAATTCAGAACAATTACGTCACAATATGTTGAGGGAATAAAACCCAAGCAAAAATAATCGAATTTACTAAAAAATTCCAAAATTAGCAAAACCCGAGCCCCGGGCCCATGTCTTGAAATTCAGTACTTTTCACCCCAACGGGTTCCTTATCTTCTCACGAGTTCAACCATATAAAATTTGTCGAATTACGACACCGGATCGACCTCTAACCCTCACACCTAAGCCTTAGGGTTTTCCATATTCCCAACTTAAATCACCAATTAATTGCTAAAAATAGTGATAAACTGAGGTAATTCCTTCAAAATTGAGTTAGGAATACTTACCCCGATGTTTCTCTTGGAAAGCCTCCAAGATTTTCTTCAAAACTTGTTTCAATCCGAGCTCTCTAGCTCCAAATGTGTTTAGAATGGTCAAACCCCTTCTTTAAGAATTTACACGAGATAATCTCCTTTGGATATGGTTTTGAAGTTGATTTGTTGTGATTCTATGGTGTTTGGAGGTGTTCCTCTTCGTGGGTAACGAATATGGGTCTTGTAGGGCAAAATGAGCACTGAGTTCTACTTAAAAAGCATCAAAAATCGGGTTAAAACACCCCTGTCAGGTCAAAAATGCGATTTTCTATGTCAAAAATGCGGTTCGCATTTCACCTTTGCGGTTCGCATCTTTGGTCGCAAACCTCGCCCCAAGTTCTGTCTCAGTTTGCGATTTCTATGTCAAAAATGCGGTTCGCATAGTTGATTTGCGGTCAATCTGCGGTCAATCTGCGATCGCAGATTTGACGTTTCTGCAGATTTTTTCCTTGACACGAAAATAGGCATAACTTTCTCATAAGATGTTCGAATTGGACGATTCTTTTTGCTCTGGCTCCGAAATTTCGATACAGTTCTAATTATTCAATTAAAACTGAATTTGGAGTCCATTTGCATAATATTATACCACTTATTCTTGAAGATACGACATCGACACATTCTTGAAATGCCAAAGTTAAACCCCATCAACCATCCAAAATCCATTCGAGGCCCTCGGGACTTCAACCAAACACGCCAACATGTCCCATAACATTATTCAAACTTGTTCCAACCTTCAAAACATTCAGAAAAAAACTTTCTCAAAAAGATTATCAAACGCAAGCTAAATCGGCCAATAAGACTTACAAATTCAGGCAAGTGGGGCCCAGCGTTAAAGGGGGCAAAGTCATATTCCCAACAGAAAAAATGGTGCAGAGATTGCACTAGAATTAGATAGAAGTGAGAGAGAAATGAAGATGGCATGGGAATGGAGATAGGACAACTTGAAACTCAGACTTGAGCTGAGGTACACTAACGCTTTTGAGGCATGAAAGACAAAATTTTTACTAATTATTATTATTATTATTATTATTATTATTATTATTATTATTATTATTATTATTATTATTATGCGGGTATTGAAAAACACCAACTTATCAACACCAATTCACGTTGGATTCAAGCCTAAGGTTTATCAAAATTCTCTAAGTCACTATTTTGATCTAAACCCGACCAAACCACGTCCGAATGACCTAAAATTTTGCACACAATTCATAAATTACATATCGAAGCTACAACAACTTTCGGAATTCCATTCCGACCCTCGGATCAAAATCTCGCCTATCAACCGGAAATCGCCAAAATTCTAACTTCACCAATTCAAGCCTAATTCTACACGGAACCTCCAAAACTAATTCCGATCACTCTCTTAAGTCATAAATCCTATCCCGAAACTAACCGAATCATCCGAATTCACATCTGAGCCTTCTAACTCATAAGTCAACATACAGTTGACTTTTACAATTTTAGCTTCCTTGAAAGAGACTAAGTGTCTCATTTCTTACCGATTTCACTCCGAATGCCACTTACTCAACTAAATTACCTAAAACACTGATAACGAGGCATAATGATACAGAAATTGAGGGAATACGGAGCAGTAACCCATGAGACGATTTTACCAGGTCGTCACAAATTATTTGACTATGAGTCGAAGAGCAGATATCTTAGGAGTTGTTAAGGTAGAAAATGGTCATAATGTTCAGAACATAGTCTATTCTTTAGTTCTCAATATTATAGAACATTTTTCAGGAAGATGCTCAGATAATAGTGAAAATATTAGGACTATGCTTCAAAATCTTAGGTGTCATACACTTACAGAGTTTAGATGGTATAAGGATGTATTTCTATCCAGAGTTATGGAATTACCCGAGTGTAATAGTACTCAATGGAAGTCTAAGTTTATAGATGGACTTCCCACTTTATTTGCTGAAAGAATTAGAAAGACCCTTAGAGGTACTGCTATGAGTATAGATTATGATAGTTATACATATGGTAAGTTGATTAGTGTATGCACCCAGAAAGGTTTATCTCTTTGTAATGAGATTAAGTTAAACCAATAAATTAAAAAATACCGTCTAAATGAAAGACAGCAATTAGGAGAGTTCTGTGAGCAATTTGCCATAGATATCCCCAAAATTAAGAAACCTCATAAGAAGAAGAAAAATCAGAAAGAGCCTTATAGGGATAAGAGAAAGAAGTGGAGCAATCCTGAAAAAAGAAGAGAAAAGACCGAGAAGAGAAAGTCTAATTATAAGAAGAAGGAGAATTTTATTAAATCCATTAAGCCCAATGCCTGTTATAAGTGTGGTAAAGTAGGGCATTATGCCAAAGATTGCAAGGTTAAGGATAAGATCAAAAACCTTGATTTAGATGATAACATTAAGGATTCGTTATATAAGATCCTATTAAATTCATCCCCAGATTGCAGTGATACAGAATCTTCAACCGATAAAGATTTGAAAGTGTTACAAAATGAAGAATATTATTCTTCTTCAGAATCAGAATGTGAACCTTGTAAACAAGGCCAGTGTTGTAATAACAGCACAGAGGATGAATTTTATGTTACTTACTCGCAGTTTAAGGACCTAGATATTAATGTCCTTACCAATGACAGTTTATTAGAACTCCTCAGAATCATTAATGATCCTGAGTTAAGATCCCATATTATAGATAAGATAGATCCCATTAAGGATAATAGTCCTAAAGATTCTGTAGTTGAAGAAATTCCTTCTCGAAAGGGTCCTTATACAATTTCTGACATAAAAGAGGATTTTAAAAGAAAAATCCCAGGCCATTGATAGGCCAACCACTGTTCTAGACTTGAAGGAGGAGATTAATAATCTCAAGAATGAAGTATCGAATCTAAAGGCTTCTAACATAGCCTTAGATAAGAGGATAATTAAGTTAGAAAATCCTCAGGATACCCCAAATTTAGAATTCAGTACTGATATTACTGAATTAGAATTAGGTCCTAGTACTTCTAAAAAGGAGTAAAAGATGACCTTTTAGGAACTGTTAATCTTCATGACAATGAATTTTTGCAGAAATTACAGTTCATTACCACGCAAAAGTTTCTAATAAAGGTAACTCTTTTGATTGATTATAATTTCAAGAAAGAGTTTGTTGCATTATTTGATAGCAGAGCAGATTTAAATTGTATAAAAGAAGGAATAATACCTTCTAGATATTTTCATAAAACTACACATAGGTTAAAAAATGCTAGTGGTCAGCATAGGAATAATACCTTCTAGGTACTTTAGAAAATTAGGTTTAAAACAAGTAGTTAAACCTACTGAAGAGACTATCATAGTAGATAATGATCATGCTACTTTTAGATTATTATCTGAAAATGATTTAGCCCCTTACAGAGAATCTCATAGATTTTTGCATATTTGTTTAATACAATTTGCCTTCAAGCCACTTACATTAAGAGGCTTACCTGAAAGCTTTATAGCAGCTCTCAGAGATGGCAGAAACCAAAACTGGAAAAATCCCTAATAGGGACAGTACAAACCAGTTTGGTTTATGGCCCTGTATATTTTAATGCTTATCCTAATTTGCTAGTTTCTTTGGGTGATGAAAACTCTTTGAATGCTGTGATATTGAGTATTAAACTTCATGGATATGATTATATGCCAGGAACAAAAGTTATATGTATCTTTTATAGGATTTATTATAACCCTTTATATACTTTGAATCCTAAGTGCAAAATCATGGATTTCAAAAATGAATCTATTTTGATAGAACCTAATTTCGGTAAATCTGAAGTCATTACCAGAAGACCTATTAAGTGGGATGAAATAGATTTTTCCAAAGAATGGGTCATTGAGGAAGCAATAGCTCCTTGAAATAATATTAACAGTGAAATCACAGAAGTCGAACAAGCTTCTAATGGAACTGTTAAGATCAGGTTCAATGAACCAGATCAAATTGATAATATCAGAAATTACAGTTCTTTACCGCGCAAAAGTTTCTAATAAAGGTAACTCTTTTGATTGATTATAGTTTCAAGAAAGAGTTTGTTGCATTATTTGATAGCGGAGAAGATTTAATTGTATAAAAGAAAGAATAATACCTTCTAGATATTTTCACAAAACTACACATAGGTTAAATAATTATCACGACCCAATCCCAAACCCGATCGTGATGGCGCCTCTCGTGAAGACAAGGCTAGCCAATTCGAACCATAACTCATTTTAACTAGTTAATTTAACAAGAGAACAACACAACATAGTTTAAAAGCAGTCATTTGCGGAAAAACATTGTGAACCATCCCAACAACAGCCCAAACCGGGGTGTCACAATGTCATGAGCAACTAATGAAATCCTAATAACAAAATTTCTATTACAATATCTCTGGCACAATTAGTTGGAGAAAGTGAGAACAACAAGATAAAAGAGATACGGGGCTGCGGACGCCAACAGCTACCTCGTAGTCTCTGAGTCACCGCTCTGACAGTCGTAGTCAATGCCTCGAAGCGGACTCAATAACGCCTGAATCTGCACACATGGTGCAGGGAGAAATGTGAGTACTTCCAACTCAGTGAGTAATAATCATAAATAACAACTGAAGGTAAGAACACACGTAAAGCACACGACAATGCATAAAGAAGCAGTAAAACATTATTTGAAAACAGTACATCAGTAAGAAATCAAGTAAAATCTTCCCAGCTCTAGTTACCAGTTGCCATTGTTACCAACTGTAACATCCCTGGGTTCAGCATCATTTAAAACAGTAAAAAATCTCCCCAACTCCAGTTACCAGTTGCATTGTTACCAACTGTAACATCACTGGGTACCCTGCGGTCACTAGGGTGTACAGACTTCGGGAGGGGCCCCTTACGGCCCAAGCACTATATCAAGCCACCTCGTGGCACATAGTGTATCTCAGGCCCTCGGCCTCATATCAATCACAAGCCACCTCGTGGCACATAAAGTATCTCAGGCCCTCGGCCTCATATCACTCGGTAAAACCTCACATCTGGCCCTCAGCCGCACTCAATCAGAAAATCATCACAAGCCCCTCGGGCATAGTAAAACAGTAGTTCTCAGCCCAAAACATCATTTAAAATACTGTGTAAATCTCAAAACTGAGTAAAAAGTGGCTGAGTTGTAAACAGTGGAAATAACATGACTGAGTTCAATAATAAGTACAAATAATGAGGAAATAGTGATAATAATCCCTGGAGGGTTCAAACAATTGGCACGAAGCCCAAATATGGCAATCAGCCCCAAACAAGATGGTAACAAGTAAGTTTCAATCAATTGCATAGTAAAATCATCAATCGGGATGGACCATGTCACAATCCCCAGTAGTAAACGACCCCACGCTCATCATCGAGCGTGTGCCTCACTTCAATATAGCGCTACGATGTGCAATATCCGGGGTTTCGAACCCTCAGAACATCATTTACAATCACTACTCACCTCGAACCGGCTAAATTTCTAGCCCACGACGCCTTTGCCTTTCGAATTGGCCTCTACATGCGTCGAATCTATCCAAATTCAGAACAATTACGTCACAATATGTTGAGGGAACAAAGCCCACGCGAAAACAATCAATAAATACTAAGAAATCCCAAAATTGGCAAAACCCTGAGCCCCGGGCCAACTTCTTCAAATTCAGTAATTTTTCACCTCAACGGGTTCCTTATCTTCCTACGAGTTCAACCATACAAGATTTATCGAATTCCGACATCGGTTCGACCTCCAAGTCTTAAAATCTAAACTTAAGGGTTTTCCACAATTTTCTCCAACTTAAATCACCAATTACATACTAGAATGGCAATAGGCTTGGGTAATTTGACCAAGATTGAGTTAAGAACACTTACCCCGATGCTTCTCTCGAAAATCTTCCAAAAATCCTTCGAGATTTCGCTTCAATCCGAGTTCCCTAGCTCCAATTATGTTCAAAATGGTCAACCCCCCCCCCCTTCTTTAAGAATTTGTTCAAGAAAATCTCTTTAGGATATAGTTTTGAGGTTGATTTGCTGTGATTTTATGGTGTTTGGAGGTGTTTCTCTTCGTGGGTAACGGAAAAATGGGTTTTGCATGGCAAATGGGCACTGATTTCTGTTTATAAAGGGTCGAAAATCGAGACAAAACGACCCTGTCAAGGTTAAATATGTGATCGCATATCTATCACATAACAGATATGCGGTTCGCATATTTGACCTAGCCATCGCAAATTGTACCCTAGTCTTCATCGCAAATTCAATGTGAGGCATGGTTTGCGGTCCGCATTTCAAGAATGCGATCGCATTCTCTACCGCATCATTGTCGTTAATTTTTGCCCAAAACACTGTCTTGATATGCGGTCCGCATTTTTGAAATGCGACCGCATTCTCAGCCTGGTTTTTCTGCAAATTTTTCTTCCAACGAAGAAATAGTCCGTTCAATCATCCAAAACTCACCTAAGGCCACTGGGACCTCAACCAGATACACCAACCTACCCCATAACATTATTCAAACTTGTCCCAACCTTCGGAACGCTCAAACAACCTCTCAACGCCAAATTCGAGTCGGATTCAAGCCTAAGGATTTCAAAATCTTCTAAATCGCTCTCTTGATCTAAACCCAACCAAACCACATCCGAATGACCTGAAATTTTCACACAAGTCCTAAATCACATATCGAAACTACAACAACTTTCGGAATCCCATTCCGACCCTCGGATCAAAATTCTAACTTCACCAATTCAAGCCTAATCCTACACGGGACTTCCAAAACCAATTCCGATCACACTCCTAAGTCTTAATTCACCTCCCGAAACTAATCGAATCGTCGGAATTCGCATCCGAGCCCTCTAACTCATAAGTCAACACCCGGTTGACTTTTAAAACTTAACCCTTCTTGAAAGAGACTAAGTGTCTCATTTCGTACCAAATATACTCCGAACGCAAACCATTCAATGTGATTACGTAAAGCACGGCTAACAAAGAAGGATAAGGTAGAAACGGGGAAAACGGAGCGGTAACTCATGAGACGACTAGCTGGGTCGTCACATTCTCCCCCACTTAAACAAACGTTCGTCTTCGAACGAGTCAAGAAACATACCTGAAGTTTCAAATCGGTGAGGATATCTGCTCCGCAGCTCTTGCTCGGTTTCCCAGGTAGCCTCTTCCACGGACCGACCTCTCCACTGAACTTTCACTGAAGCTATCTCCTTGGACCTCAACTTCCGAACCTGACGATCCAAAATCGCCACTGGCTTCACCTCATAGGTCAAATCATCATCCAACTGAATCGTGCTGATGTCCAAAATATGAGAGGGGTCTCCAATATACTTTCGGAGCATAGAATCATGAAATACTGGGTGTACACTCGACAGGCTGGGTGGCAAAGCAAGCTCATAAGCCACCTCCCCAACTCTCCGAAGCACCTCAAACGGCCCAATGAACCGAGGACTCAATTTCTCCTTCTTCCCGAATCTCATCACACCTTTCATGGGCGAAACTTTCAGCAAGACCTTCTCACCAACTATGTAGGACACATCTCGAACCTTTCTATCGGCATAACTCTTTTGCCTTGACTGCGCTGTACGGAGCCTCTGCTGGATTACCTTCACCTTTTCTAGAGCATCCCGAACCAAGTCAGTCCCCAATAGCCTAGCCTCGCCGGGCTCGAACCAACCAACCAGAGATCTACACCATCTCCCAAACAAAGCCTCATACGGAGCCATCTGAATGCTTGACTGGTAGCTGTTGTTATAAGCGAACTCGGCAAGCGGTAGAAATTCATCCCATGAACCTCTGAAATCAATAGCACATGCACGCAACATGTCCTCCAGTATCTGAATGGTACGTTCGGACTGCCTATCCGTCTGAGGATGAAATATTGTGCTTAATTCCACCTGAGTACCTAACTCCCCCATGCACGGCTTTCCAGAACTGCGAAGTGAACTGAGTACCTCTATCTGAAATGATAAAAACTGGAACACCATGCCGCCGGACAATCTCTCGGATATAAATCCTTGCCAACTGTTCTGAAGAATAGGTAGTACACACAGGAATGAAGTGCGCGGACTTGGTCAGCCGATCCACAATCACCCAAATAGCATCAAACTTTTTCAAAGTCCGTGGGAGTCCAACAACGAAGTCCATAGTGATCCGCTCCCATTTCCACTCGGGAATAGCTATTTGCTGAAGCAAACCACTCGGTCTCTGATGTTCATATTTTACTTGCTGAGAGTTGAGACACCGAGCTACAAATCCCACAATATCCTTCTTCATCCTTCTCCACCAGTAATGTTGTTTCAAGTCCTGATACATCTTTGCGGCACCTGGATGAATGGAATACCGTGAGCTATGGGCCTCCTCCAAAATCAACTCTCGAAGCCCATCCACATTGGGCACACAAATCCGGCCCTGCATCCTCAACACTCCGTCGTTGCCGATGGTCACATCTTTAGCATCACTATGCTGGACCCTGTCCTTAAGGACAAGCAAATGCGGATCATCATACTGACGCTCCCTGATGCGATCATATAACGAAGACCGAGAAACCACGCAAGCCATCACCCGATCGGATTCTGAGATGTCTAATCTCACAAACCTATTGGCCAAGGTGTGGACATCGACTGCGAGAGGTCTCTCCCCAACCGGAATGTATGCCAAACTCCCCATACTCACTGCCTTTCGGCTTAAGGCATCGGCCACCACATTGGCCTTTCCCGGATGGTACAATATGGTGATATCATAATCCTTGAGCAATTCCAGCCATCGCCGTTGCCTCAAATTTAGATCCTCTTGGTTGAACAGATGTTGAAGGCTACGATGATCAGTAAACACTTCACAAGATACACCATACAAGTAATGCCTCCAAATCTTCAATGCATGGACTATGGTAGCAAGCTCCAAATCATGCACAGGGTAGTTCTTCTCATGAGGCTTCAACTGACGAGAAGCATAAGCAATAACTCTACCATCCTGCATTAGTACAAAACCGATCCCAACTCTCAAGGCATCACAATATACGGTATACGAACCTGAGGCTGAGAGTAGAACCAATACTGGAGCTGTGGTCAAGGCTGTCTTGAGCTTCTGAAAGCTCTCCTCACACTTGTCCGACCACACAAATGGAACACCCTTTTGAGTCAACTTGGTCAAGGGCGATGCGATGGATGAGAATCCCTGAATAAACCGGCGATAATAGCCTGCCAGCCCAAGAAAGCTACAAATCTTTGTGACTGAGGACGATCTAGGCCAACTATGGACCACCTCTATCTTCTTTGGATCAACCTGTATACCCTCGCTGGACACCATGTGTCCCAAGAAAGCCACCGAATTGAGGCAAAACTCGCACTTAGAGAATTTTGCATAAAGCTTCTCCTCCCTCAATCTCTGTAATACAACTCGCAAATGTTCTGCGTGCTCTTCCTGATTACACGAGTACACCAGAATATCATCAATGAATACCACCACGAACGAAGATCAATCTTGGAGAACACTTGCGCTCCCTGAAGCTGGTCAAACAAATCATCAATGCGAGGCAAGGGATACTTGTTCTTGATTGTTACCTTGTTCAATTGCCTGTAATTGATGCAAATTCTCATTGTGCCATCCTTCTTCTTAACAAACAGAACCGGCGCACCCCAAGGTGACACACTAGGCCGAATGAACCCCTTATCTAGGAGTTCCTGAAGTTGCTCTTTCAATTCTTTCAACTCTGTTGGTGCCATACGATAAGGTGGAATAGAGATGGGCTGAGTGCCCGGCACCAGGTCAATACCAAAATCGATATCCCTGTCCGATGGCATGCCCGGCATGTCTGCAGGAAATACATCAGGAAAATCCCGCACAACTGGAATAGAATCGATGCTTGGAGTCTCAGCTCCAACATCCCTCACAAACGCTAGGTATGCAAGGCAACCCTTCCCAACCATACGCTGGGCTTTCAAGTATGATATCACCCTACTAGGAATATAATCAGTCACACCATGCCATTCGATCCGCGGTACACCCGGCATAGCCTGAGTAACTGTCTTAGCATGACAGTCTAAAATAGCACGACATGGAGATAACCAATCCATGCCCAAAATGACATCAAAATCTACCATGCTTAATAGCAATAGGTCCACTTGGGTCTCCAGACCCCCAATAGTCACTATACACGACCGGTAAACACGGTCCACAACAGCAGTATCGTCCACCGGGGTAGACACATGAACATGTAAAGCAAGAAACTCCCGGGGCATACCCAAATAACGAGAAAAATATGAGGACACATATGAATAGGTGGAACCGGGATCAAATAATACAGGGGCATCTTTGTGGCAGACTGAAATAATACCTGTAATAACGGCATCTGAAGCACTGGCATCTGTCCTGCCTGGAATAGCATAGAGTCGAGCCTGGCCACCGCCTGCTCGACCTCCCCCTCCGGGGCGACCTCTGGCTGCCTGACCTCCACCCCTAACTGGCTGGGCGGGCGGTAAGGTAACTGGAGCAGAAGTCGAGGGCTGACCCCTCTGCTGGGACAATCTAGCACCACGATGAGGACATTGCCTCCACATGTGGCCCATCTCGCCACACTCATAACAAATCTCTGGTGCTCCAGCAGATGCACTCGGCATAGGAGGACCCTGGGCCGATGGAGCATGAGTTGGAAGGGTGCTGAGTGATGAGTGGCCCTGCTGCAACCAACGATAACCACGGCCTGCAGATGCCCCACGGTACTCTGGACGGGCTGGCTGAGCAGGACTGAAGGAACGACCTCTATTCAGCTGAAACTGGCCTCTCGAAGGAGTACCACTGTAACTACCCGATCCTTGAGGCCTCTTAGCCTCCCTCTCCTCTCGCTCCTGATGGCGAACCGTCTCAATCTCACAAGCTATGTCAACCACCTCCTCGAAGGTAGCACCCAATACTCTCTCCCTGGTCATGAGGATACGGAGATGATAGTTAAGGCCATCCACAAACCTCCTGATCCTTTCACGATCAGTCGGAACCATCCAAACAGCATGACGAGCCAATTCAAAAAATCTCGACTCGTACTGTGACATAGTCATATCCCCCTGTCACAGCCATTCAAACTGTCTGCGCATCTCCTCTCTGCGGGACGGTGGCACATACTTCTCCAAGAAAAGAGCGGAGAATTGTTGCGAAGTAAGGGGCGCTGCATCAACCGGCCTACGCCTCTCGTACGCCTCCCACCAATTAAAAGCAGCTCCCGTAAACTGAAATGTCGTGAATGCCACACCACTAGACACAAGAATCCCGGTTGTCCGGAGCATACACTGACACTTGTCAAGAAAACCTTGGGCATCCTCGCCCTCAGCACCACTGAATGACGGAGGCTGGAGTCTACCAAACCTCTCAAGACGACGCTGCTCATCGTTTGGCATAACTAGTACTATGTATTCCGGAGCTGGTGCAACTGGCTGGGCTGGAGGTGCCACCGGCATCTGAAGTCCCTGCACTACCTGCTCAAGCGTACGGGCAAGAATACACGTAAAGCACACGGCAATGCATAAAGAAGCAATAAAACATTATTTGAAAACAGTACATCAGTAATAAATCAAGTAAAATCTTCCCAGCTCTAGTTACCAGTTGCCATTGTTACCAACTATAACATCCCTGGGTTCAGCATCATTTAAAACAGTAAAAAATCTCCCCAACTCCAGTTACCAGTTGCATTGTTACCAACTGTAACATCCCTGGGCTCAGTATCATTTCATAGCAGTAAAATCTTCCCAGCTTTAGTTACCAGTTGCCATTGTTACCAACTGTAACATCACTGGCTATTTTTCCATAATCATCTTCTCAACTCTAGTTACCAGTTGTCATTGTTACCAACTGTAACATCACTGGGTACCCTGCGGTCACTAGGGTGTACAGACTTCGGGAGGGGCCCCTTACGGCCCAAGCACTATATCAAGCCACCTCGTGGCACATAGTGTATCTCAGGCCCTCGGCCTCATATCAATCACAAGCCACCTCGTGGCACATAAAGTATCTCAGGCCCTCGGCCTCATATCACTCGGTAAAACCTCACATCTGGCCCTCAGCCGCACTCAATCAGAAAATCATCACAAGCCCCTCGGGCATAGTAAAACAGTAGTTCTCAGCCCAAAACATCATTTAAAATACTGTGTAAATCTCAAAACTGAGTAAAAAGTGGCTGAGTTGTAAACAGTGGAAATAACATGACTGAGTTCAATAATAAGTACAAATAATGAGGAAATAGTGATAATAATCCCTGGAGGGTTCAAACAATTGGCACGAAGCCCAAATATGGCAATCAGCCCCAAACAAGATGGTAACAAGTAAGTTTCAATCAATTGCGTAGTAAAATCATCCATCAGGATGGACCATGTCACAATCCCTAGTCGTAAACGACCCCACGCTCATCATGGAGCGTGTGCCTCACTTCAATTTAGCGCTACGATGTGCAATATCCGGGGTTTCGAACCCTCAGAACATCATTTACAATCACTACTCACCTCGAACCGGCTAAATTTCTAGCCCTTGATGCCTTTGCCCTTTGAATTGGTCTCCACATGCGTCGAATCTATCCAAATTCAGAACAATTACGTCACAATATGTTGAGGGAACAAAGCCCACGCGAAAACAATCAATAAATACTAAGAAATCCCAAAATTAGAAAAACCCCGAGCCCCAGGCCCACTTCTCGAAATTCAGTAATTTTTCACCTCAAGGGGTTTCTTATCTTCCCACGAGTTCAACCATACAAGATTGATCGAATTCCGACATCGGTTCGACCTCCAAGTCTTAAAATCTAAACGTAAGGGTTTTCCACAATTTTCTCCAAC